>JBCJKH010020516.1:0-16667 GCA_039877255.1 Loriculus beryllinus | reverse complement strand
TTTACTGTGAGGGTGGTGAGGCACTGGAATGGGTTGCCCAAGGAAGCTGTGAATGCTCCATCCCTGGCAGTGTTCAATGCCAGGTTGGATGAAGCCTTGTGTGGCATGGTTTAGTTTGGGGTGTCCCTGCCTATGGCAGGGGGGTTGGAACGAAATGATCTTAAGGTCCTTTCCAACCCTAACGATTCTATGATTCTAAGGTCTGACAAAGGTACAAGTAATTGAGGACTGAGTCTTATGTCACATGGCCTCAATCATAAGCAGCATCGCGAGCTTTGCTCAGAATAATCGATATACTTGTGGTCACGCAAGAAACCTCATGATGAACTGAAGAAACCAAGTTCTCTAACTCCCATGCTCTGCCAGAGACAGTTCTAGCTCAATTAACCATTATTCAAAACTATGAAAACCAGCAAGTGCCTGACAGATAAGATCATATGCTCCCTCAACTGCACTTGTTGAAGCTTTTTTCAAATAACAGGACTAACTGATTCTACGGAAGGCTTTTTCTTTCATATTTTAAAAGGCAGTGATTTGAAAAGATTCCAGTGCAAGCAGAGAGGACAGGCAAATTTTATGTTATGAAATAAGCCCCATTATTATTTGGCACATGCAAATTTATGATTCTGGTTATCGTCTCAGCAAAGATTGTAGGGAAACTTCCTAGTTAAATACACCCTGTTTTACTGATTTGGAAATAGCATTATAGACCAACAATTATTGAAACTGGTTTGGGATAGGAAACAGATGACCAGTAACAATGGAGAGACCTTTTAACGTTCCGTTGTTCATGTAACTCTGGCCCCAGCCTTACTTAGGGTATACTTACCAGTTCTTCTATAGAAATGTCTACCGACTCCTCTCAAGTAAACTTCTCCACTAACTTGAAAGTTTGGAGCTGTTCTGAGTTATGTCAGTCCCTTGCCCAAAGACAGGTTAATGTCAGAAATCCAGACGCTGCTGTCAGTGTGGCAAGAAGTGGTGTTCCCTTGAACTCCCCAGCAGTAGCCTGCCAAGCAGAGCACCACATTTACATCCTCTTAGTGCTAGTTAAGTCACAATGCACTGCTGCCAGGAAGATGAAACAAAAGCAGCTCAAGAAAGGGACAAGACTGGAAGAGACTGATCACCAGGAGAGTTTATGTGCATTTTACACAAGCTCCATCATCCCTTCCAGCCTGGTTTTCTATGACTCTATGACCTCACCAATCGAATGATCTCTTGCTTTTCAGCTACGATTGGTTGTATTACAGCTGAAACACTGCGAAAAGGCTTTGGGTAATAGGTGGTTAAAAAGAAATGAAAACTGAACAGGCACATGGTGAAAGAGATAGATAGACTGTTGCTGACAAAGAACTGGGAAGCCTTTGCAATTTCTGCCATAAAGGAACCTCTGCTGATGCTGCCACTGAACACTTACCCTAATAGATTTTAGCAATTGATAAAAATTCCTTCACAAAGAGCCTTTCCCCAAATCTAAGAAAGAGCATGCCTGAATGAAAAATGCCTCAAGAATTTAACAAGAGGCATTTTCAAAGAAGCTACTGCAA
The DNA here is from genome assembly GCA_039877255.1 of Loriculus beryllinus. Taxonomy (NCBI): domain Eukaryota; kingdom Metazoa; phylum Chordata; class Aves; order Psittaciformes; family Psittacidae; genus Loriculus; species Loriculus beryllinus. The sequence continues at coordinate 15,117 of JBCJKH010020516.1, read as the reverse complement.
AGCCCCCTGTTAGTGTGGAAATAACACACTCAGCCAGACATAGCAGGATGCTGACAGGCAGACTGCTCCGGGAGCAAGGGAAAAGGAGGAATTGGAACCAATCTCTTATCATTTTCCAAACTTAAAAGGCAGAAAAACTCCAACCTGCAAAACCTCAATCATTTCGATATGTGATGGAGAAGCACGTTCCTCAGGATGACAGGCTTTAAATTAACATATTCACAGTATGAAATTGTCTCTGCTCAGCGGCTCTTTGAACGCAGCACAGAAGATAAACAATGTGCCCGGTGTAGTCAGCATTAAGAAACTAGGCAATCATGTGAGTACAGGTACGTAGCCAGTGCAGTTATTTTATCATGTTTTTAAATCAGACGCAGAGTAATAGCACTAAAGAAAAACACCCATAACTGCACAGCTAATTATTTCTGGATGCAGCTGACTGTGACAAGCAGGTTGTGAGGCAATAGTCCCCTTCTAATTGAATAGTCAGAGCGACCAGGCTGAAACAAATCTTATATTCAGAAAGTATCAGCAATCAAACACCACCTGCCGTTCTCACATTGTGTTCACATGTGTGCTAAGCAACCACAATGGCTGTCACTTTGAATTACTAGGTTTGAACATCTTCATACACAAAGCACTGAACAAGGAAAAGTGGTATCAGATCCCCGAGTTTCAGAAACCACAAGGCTGGTTTTTCAGAAGTATTTACACCAAATTCTGAAGGCTTCTTCATGCTTCCTTAGTTGTTGCATGTACAAATGCAAACATCAATTCTGCCTTCTGTATGCACATACAAAAATTACTGAAATGGCCAGATCCGTGTCAGTCATGTAGAAACTGCACCACATGTTTCAAAGATTTTGAATAAAGTATGTCCTTAACATTTCCTCATTAGAAAAAACACAGCTTGAAAGATGTAGCCTGCCTTACTTTCTAGAGCTTAAATTCAGTGCTGACTGCATGTAGAGGTCTACACAACCACAGACAGACTGCAACTCAGGAAGCTCACGTTCTGCAGAACCCAAATCAAAATAACATCCTTTCCCCTCCCATGCAGCACACGTCTCTGTTTCTTCTTTCAGTTTATGTAGAGCAGAAAATAAAGGTTAAGATTTTTTTTTTGTTTGTTTGAAAACACTTGAAACAGCAGAGCGCCAGAATATCCCCCCAGAAGAAAAACATTCTCTCAGCATTGACAACTGTATTTATTTCTGCCATTTTAGAGGAAAGGCACAATATTAGACAAGTGCTGTAGTAAGTACTCTTCCTGTTAGTTAAGCACATCTTAAATACCTTGAAGAAAGAACATGTTAAGTACAGACAACATTCCTTCTCTTGCTTGGTGCTTATTTGGTAACTTCTGCAGCAAAGGCCAAGCAGCCCTCAGACTCTGCTTCCCAACAGGGAGTATATTAAGCTGTAAGCATGGTCTGCCTTCTTTACTGAAAGCACAAACCTGTATCCCTTCTGCTCTACCATGAGCTAGTTCTGGAAATCAGCAGTGCCTCCTCCTGAAACTGAGTTGCTACAGTGTCATCATACTGAGATCAGGGACTACATCTTAAGTTCAGAACTGTGAGAGACTGCCATGGACTGATGGGGTCAAAGGAAACACCTTCTCCTCTACAGCTCTTGGGAAATCTTTGCTGGCTCTACATTTCACACTTTAGATCTGTATTCATAAAAAGCTGATCCTTTAGTGGCAGACTAAACCCTTTGGTATGTGATGAAAGTTCAAAATTCAAATCATGTAACTCGATGACTCCATCTATTTCTAATTATAGATTAAACAGAACAAAACTTTCACAATGACCTCAGGGTATGGGAACTGCAAACCTCAATAAAGTAGAAAAGCAGTATCAGGTCAAGACATATGCATTGAAGAATGTACTTGACAGATGGGAATTAACATCCACAGAAAACTACCTCAGAAAGGACAGGTTTGAGTTGAATTTTTAGGTAGAGAAAGAAATACCAGCAGAAGTATCTTCAGGCCTTTCCAGAGCATACCAAACCTCATTGAGTCAGAAGCACTCCTGTGAATCACTGCAGTATACTGATCAGGCACGAAGCTGCCAAACTTTATTAAACTTACCCAGTGAGATCCTGCATCTTTTCAAAGGTTACCTGAATTTAAATCTCTCAAACCTGAACGCAAAGCCATCAACAACAAAACAAGCCTCTGAAAGGTAAAGTGTATACCATGAGTATACACAATACGTTGAAATAACTTTGTAAAAAGTCTGTAAAATATTCTTCCAATCTCCCCTGAAGCTAGCAACTACTACTCTCAAATCAACCAGAGATTGCAAAGATTCCCCCTTCTCCTGAGTTGAGCGTCTATCACCAGCAGCTGGACGGTGTCTGTCAGCAACATCGGGTACTGCTGGACCTGGGAGGTGCAAACAGGCTTTTCATTGCCCTTTTTCATTGTTTTCCAGTGCTAAAGACCACAAACTGTACATAAGATCATTGTGGGAAGTTTATCTTTTACTGACTTACATTTTACAAAAGGTGTTTTTTGGGCAAGGAGAGGGCTAGGCATTTTTGGTAAATACCTAATGTATTATGAAACGTAAAATCAATATCCATGCACCTCTCAGGTACTTCTGGTTGCTATGCCCAATCTCAGCACAAGCTTTAACGCAAGGGGAAAAAAGGTGATGGACTCTGTCCTTTGTAACGAGGGGAGTAAAAAACCAGGAATAAGTGATAATTTAATTGCCTAATTCTGGTACAAACTGCCAAATCTCAGAGCACCTGATAAAAGCATGAAGACTCTCTGCTGAAGGGGAGTAAGAATCTGCAACAGAAACAGAAGCTAGCTCTTCCTTCCCTCACTTTTCATGAATCTTGCTTTGTCTCTGGGAAAGCTGGGTCAGACTCCAACAACAGCGCAGTGAGCTCAGCCTTAACCCCTCTCCATTAGCTACTTTTATTTTCTCTTTCTCCCTTTGCCACTCCTAACCAAGAAAGGAAAGTTATTACCTTCTTTAAACTGGTTTGACCAGCTGTCAAACAGATATGTCATGAGGCAGCCAGGAGTGGAAAGGGTGAGGCAGCAGAGAAAAGCAAACCATCTGGGGCCACAGGATACAGTTAAGGAAAAGGCTATATTCAATAATAGACATCTGAAATGTTTCCATTCTTTAAATTAATTTAAATTTAAAATCTTTTTAACCTTCAGTCCTAAAACTCTTAGAAAAGAAAGCACTCTTTGGTACAAATGCAGCAGAACAGGTGCTATACTGAACACCTTATATCAGTTTATGGCATGTTTTAGCAATATTCACATTTCTGTGCATCATTTCTCATGTATTTCTCATGTCTACTTATAATACTCACTCTTCCCAGCTCTTTATCTTCAAGTGCCAGCACCCCGGTGCTTTCTGTAAATAGCTTTACTTTAACAACAGGACGAGGGTGAGTAGTGGTGAAATCCCCTTGAGTTCCCCACCTGCAACAAATAAAATAACAGAATTTAACTGGGGCTGAGGACAGGCCTGAGAGTGGTAAGACTGTAATCTTTTGTACAGAGTATTTATTAATGCACTCCTAGAACTTAATTTCCAAACTTTTTTGGGGAGAGGACAGGATAGAGAGAGCAGGTTTATATTTGATCATTCAAAATGAAATATCTACATGGGAGAATTGGCTTTTCTCTATAAGAAGCCAAACCAGGTTTTTTTCTGTATGACTTCTGCCATAAAAATCATAGATTAGTTAATGACAAAACCCCAAAAGAGAGATCTTTGTTCTATTAAACATCCCTGGCAGTGTTCGAGGCCAGGTTGGATGAAGCCTTGGGTGACATGATCCAGGGTGAGGAGTCCCTGTCCACGGCAGCGGGGTTGAAACTTTACGATCTTAAGCTCCTTTCCAACCCTCACTATTCTATGATTCTGAATGATTCTATTGTTTACTATCTTGTGCACACAAGTCAAATTAATTCAGCAAAGAATCATCTCTCAATTCTAAAAAAAAATACATTTAGGTTACCAAACCACACAGAAATTAAGAGACTTGATCAGAGTAAACTTTATGTTTTATGAGGTGTTACAACTTAGTATAAGCATGTAGGAAAAATGTAAACTCAAACACAAAAAAATGGAGAAAACAAATGTTATTTATGAGAGTGACTACAACTCTGCAAGACAATTATTGCCACAAGGCTTCACGCTTTTAGAGAACCTAAACACAGCAAACAAACTTGGGTTTTTCGTTGAAAGAGCATTTCTTATCTCAGTTAAGACACTTGCTTTGTCAGAAAATTAGATTGCAACTTCCTCCAGCAAGCTATCCCATTTCCCTAAAGAGGTGCATGGTACTCATTGCTTTGATGACACTAATTCTGATTATGCTACTAGGCAAAACCTAAACACAAAAAAAAAGTAAGTGCAGCTCCAGTTTCTCTCCTTTTATTTCCAGTAGAGACATTAAGATTAGCAGAAACTAAAGAAATAGTGAAAAGAGGTTGCCTGAAGAATATGATCTGTCAAAGCATATATCACACAAGCTAAAAATCTCAAGGCCTCATTTACAAAAGCAGTTATTTTTATTCTACATTCAAGAATGATTTACAATGTCTGCATTGTTGGAAAATGAACATATATGGTAGCAATCCTCCAGTAAAAGGGATTTAATAGGTAGAGGAAAGTCTTTCTCTAACATGTGTTAGAGACTTCAAGAGAAAGTCACAGGTTACTGAAACCAGAGGTTTAGGAAAGCAGTGGTTCTGTATAAGCCAGGTGGCTGAACACATGCCACACTACAGAAGTGAGGTTCACTGAAAATTAACTGAATATTATGTTACATTCTCTCTTATTTGCTTTGTCTGGATTAGACTGATGCTCACTCTCTGTCTGTGGTGGATGTAGCCCTAGCCTTAGCCAAACTGGTAATTGAAACAGGGACTGTGACATGGAATTACCTTCCCAAGTGGAAGAAAATCTGTTTCGTGATCTGATGATAGATGCTGCAGTTGCAGAACAAGACAATACCCAGCCCTGCTGCTCTCCCAGTGGCAGTCCCAAAGGTAGGTTTTATCACAGCACAGAAATGAGATTTCCAAGGAGAAAGCATCTTCATAAAGGATAAGATATTTGTACCTTTAGTCTTTCCCCCAAGATCCAGCTACTCAGGAAGAATGCTGCCTTGCAATTGCAAACACAATCTAAGCACTTTGTTAGCTGCTCTCTCACAGGCACTAAGATATATTCATCCCTGAGCATCCAGAGGCCTTGAGAAGTGCACACTGCAATGGACAGGACAACTCAAATAATCATGGGCATCTCCTATTAAAATAACAAAACAAACCCCTCTCTACAAAGATCTAGTGCTAGCATTAACTCACAGACAGAAAAAAAGAAATCAGAGAGACCCAGCCTGTTCACTGGCTGTCACTGAGCAGTAGGTTTGTGCCACAGCATGTGCTGGAGTCTGGACACCCCAGCATCTGGTTCCAGGACCTTCCCAGAAAGTGATCCTGCTTTCCCAGGCTCCATTTCTGCAGGACAAAGCAGGGAGGGAGCGATGGGACACACCTGAGCCTTGCCCACGGAGCCTGGCAGAATTTGTTGCTTCTCTCATTGAGATGAACAATAAGAGACTGATGCGGATGGGACTAACATGCAGTCATTACCTTTTGTTGGCACTCCTGTAGTACTAGAAATCATCTTTCACACAGATCTGATCACTAGCCTTGAATGACATCTTTCTTGTACCAATTATTCCATCTGCAGCATTAAATGAAAATCCTTGGCTGAAAAGCAAGTCTGAACAAATTCCTAAAGCTTAATGTTCACAGTGCAAACATTCCATGCATTTATCTTCACCCTCCTGGCTGATCAGGACTTCAGCTGACTCTCATAATCTCTTATGACCATGCCTTTGGAAGCAAGTTATCTGCTAGCACAGATGGGTCACAGATCTTACTGCCTAGACTTTTATCACAATTTCTTAGGAAAGAACACATGAGGAATCATGTTTGGTTAGAAACGGCAAATCTAGGATTGTATTCTTTCGCAAGACGCTTAGTTGAGGGCATCTGGTATTTCTCTCAGCTGCCAATATCACAGCAAATTACACAAGGCTCATAGCTCATCTCTTTATGCCTTGTGGATTACTAGAACATAAACCCTGTTTCTGTGGGAGTTTTGTGCTGTGGCACAGGTATTACTTCACACCGTCTGAAATCAGAAGTTAGGAGAAAGCAGCCAAACAGAAGCAATATCATGTTTACTTTAGTTTGCTTCTCCCAAGAATCATAATGGTATGAAAAACCCAATAATGCAGACAGAAATTGAGTTTATCTATGTGTTGTACATTTAAAAGCATGTTATTACGTATGCTGCTAATACATGAGGCACTAACTGAAGAGGAATTCAGGTTAAGTATAACTAAAACATGTAATATCGAATTCCCAGCTGTAGCCTCACCGTATGGACAGTGCTGTTATTAAAAATTTTCCATTTGCATTTGTCTGTTTTTACAGTACAAAATTAAGTGTCAAATGGCCTTACTGTGTGTATTTTGCACTCTCAGCACCTATTAAAAAAATTTTACCTTGTTAAAAACAAAATTCTGAGCTATAAAGACTGTGCTGTGAATATATCAAGGTACCAGACACTCAGTATTTATTAAGATTTATCCAAAACAGGGGGTAGACTGAGGAAAGCATGCAGGTATACATAAACCAGCCAATTTTGAAATACACTTTGCTGTTCCGAAATAAAATCGTGTTGGTGCTCAAAATCTGACAGCTTTCAATTCCCTCCCAGCTATTTCCTTTATAACATCTTGTCAGACTCCATTCAACAAATTAACTCTTTGTTCTTTCTGTTTATGAACAATACTTTGCCTTAACCAAATTCCATTGAAAGACATGTCACATTTCAGCTTCTTTATCTCAGAGGATAAAAAGAGATACCAGATTTTCAGTGTACAGGTCATCTTAAAATTACTTATAATGAAATTACAAACAACAGCTTTGGAGAATCTACTGTCCCACATCACCTGTGGCTAAGAACTCTGCAAGTAATCAATCCTATATATAATGCAAAATCATAAATATAGCTTACCTAGCCAATAAATAGGAATTTACTGAATTATTTGTTATTTCCACTGTAAAATTCTGTCACCTTCCTCCATACTTCTTGTGATTTATTCTACAACTATATGTCTGTTCAATGGGCTGTTTAGTTTAATTGTGAAAAATACGTTAGAATACTTAATAATTCATGGAATCAAGTAATTATTATGACACAAATCTTGACTGCCATTACTGTAATTTCTTATTTAAATTTATAGATTTTATGTGCCAATATAATTATATCCACTTGGTTTCTCAAAAATTTAACATTTTTCTTCCATAACACATTTATCTTTGGTCAAATGTAGTTATTAATACCTATTGAAATGCTAGTATTTCCTGTTCTCACATCTGTTTAATCTCATTGGAGGAGCTGTAGTGGAACATTTCCTTTAAATTTAAAAGCTAAGCTGTTAGATATAGGTCAGACAAATCTGTATTTTCCTTTTAAGGTTGGGGTTGCACCCTGACATTGTCCTGGAGAAAATACAGTCCTTCTCAGAAGTATCTTTCTGAAAAGCTGACCAAAAGTCAATCAGCACACAAAAGATTATCTGTATTATGCATACGATTGAGTAACTTTTATTTTATTTTATTTGTTCAACTGACTGACATTTTGACGGTTTTTAAGTAAGAACTAAAAATGTAGACACCAGAATTTGAGTACAGCATACGGAAAAGTTACTTTTCTTTATATTTTGACAGCAATAACAGTTAAATATTTTCTACAAGATAATAAATCCTACCGGTGCCTTTCACTTTGTGTACAAGGCAGCATGTGAACCTGTAGTAGGTTGCAACTTGATTTTCTGTGAAAAGAGAAATGTGCCATTTTGATCTCATTTGAGTCAAAGTGTGTTTCAGGCAATTTATTTCAAGCTTACTCTGCTATGGAGATAGTGAACTGTGTAAGTAGGAGCCAGAAGGAAGAACAGGCAAATTAATTCACCTAATTTCTTCAATGGCCATTTACAAAAAGTGTATCTTTAATAATTCTTAACACAAAAGAAAAACTTAATGCTTTATATTTGCAATAGCATATGTTTTAACTACCAAATGTATGTAAGCAATGAAAAACAGGAAAGGAATCATTTCCACAGATTTTAAGAAGCTGCTGCTATATGAATACCTGTCCAACGATTGTTGCTAATGTGAACATGACTAGTGTGTCTAGATGGGAAGTGCAAAATTTTTGTTAAAACAACTGTAGATCTCTTGTAGTGTTCACACTGAATTACAAAGTCCCATTATAATCTGTTCATTTATTCTAGATTTTGGTAGAGGAGTAATCAAAAGTAACAATAACTTCAGTGCTGCATGCTGCAGTGTCACTCACAACTCATTAACCACAGCCTATGTAGCATATTAGAGACCTCTAAACCTACCAACTTCAAGCCTAAAAGAAACCAAATCCTGCCTCTTCAGGCTCTCATTTTGCCACATCATTTGCCTTTGTACACACAACTTTTCCGCTTTCATCTACTCATTACTATAGAAACTGCCATGATTTGACATTTGATCACCTTCAACCATAAGCCCCAGTCTTTCCACCATATTTACACTGCTGTCAGAGGTACGTGTGCTGATATTGTAATTAGTGACAGACTCCTTTGCCAAAGTTGATTTCCCTTCACTGCAAAAGTATCCACTACCAGCAAAGACATGGATGTTTATTTCAGTTAAAGATTTATCACTGCGTCACAGAACACTCTCTAAGGAAATTTATTTTTCTATTTCATTTTGGAACACATTTCATATGCTTGAAACTGCAGCAAATTTCTCTCTGAGGTTTTCCACTCTAATCATGGTCTCTCTTAGTCAAAACTTTTCTTTACAAGGTCTTAAATCCCCAGCCTTCAATGGGAGAGAACATTTTAAAATTTATTATTCTAAGAAACATCTAGAAATTTTATTTCATCCCTATTTGCTGAAACATTTTCTTTCTGACAAAATAGCAAGTCCACAGAACTTTGCACTGTCAGGAACTGATTGTCCTCAGCCATTCAGAAATATTCTCCTTTTTGAAATCAATACCAGAATCCATGGGTCTCTTTCATGCTTCCTTTTGCATCTTTCTGTTCGACTCTTGATTTAAATCTACCTCAACTGGCTTCTTAATATCTCATTAAATCACCTTAAGAGGTCTTCTACAAGAGTTTTCTTACTTCCTATCCACACAGAGATGAGCTACAGAGCTGGAGTGAGCAAGAAGATGCACCAAAATCAGTTTGTTAGGCACCCAACTGCTCTGCAGGACTAAGATTTACCAGCACTTCGTATTTGCACATTGTGGAGCTGGACTGAAAACACAATGTTGAGGTCTTTGTAACATCTCCATGTCTCAACTATTTCAAGAATCTGTATCAACTTTGTTATTTCTACTTTGCTTAGAAACATATTTTAACTGTAGAGAAATAAGCATCTATAATCCTCAGGTTAGAAATCATACTCACAGTGCAAGTCATGAGATGGAAGGCTAGGAAACAAAAAAGATGACACAGCTCCTCTCTGACACATCTGACTACAGTGATACTTCAGTTCAGAACACCTTAAATCCAGGTCTGAAACACTCTGCTATTAGTGAAGTACTGTGTGAATGTGGAATTTATGAGGTATTGCATATTACTAACTACAACTGAATACATACAGATGGAGAGAGGAAAAAAGAGTAAGATTGCAAGCAAGCCGCTGTACCAACAGTGCAAGTTACCCTACAGCAATGTAACAATAAATCTTTAATTTAATGAGAAGGCTCCATTCAGCCAAACAGAGTTAAATCCATACTTATCTGATTTTGGCTTTTTTACGGAGATTCCCAAAGAGAGTATTAGTTGGTACTAATTGCTGCTAGTTCTTCTCCACTAATAATTGGACAAACAATGTAAGCACCCCCTTTTCTCTTACAAGCACAGAAATACCCATCTGTCTGGCAATGACTGACAACAGGATGAATCACGGCCTTAACGCTAACAGCTGTCTCATACAATCCAAAGGCATGTTTATTTTCTGACTTCTGCACAACTTACAAAATAATATGAACATTCCATCTTCTCCCTTTAATGAAAGCTATTGAAAAAGGATGTCAAAATGTTACTGCACAAGCAACAGAAATTATGCAGCATCAGTGATTTGATAGGGCAATGATTATTACTTATATGCAGTATTACAACCATTATCTTTATTTTCATATATATATATATGTGTATATATATATGTATATGTATATTTTCTCTATTACATCAGTGGAATCTGGAATTCATGTTTGAAACCACAAGGGAAAGAGTTTGCTTGTACCTTTTTATAATGCTTATAATGAAGTTTAGGTTGCAAAAAAAAAAAAACCAACATATATTTATTTGAAAATCGTTCATTATTTTGATGGAAATGCAAGGAGCATTATTTCCTCCATCAGAGCAAGCACATTAAACTGCAGCTGAAAAGTAATGTATAAGGAAAGTTTGAAACTAATCTTTTATGTGTCTTAACTGCTCTTCCCTGTATTACTGCGATCCTCCTGTTTTATGCAGAAATCTCACTAAGAACTGCAGATTCGTTGCTTTTTAATCCCTACTTCAAAAATATTGACACTTTGCACAAAAACTTTCAGGCTGTCAGCTAGTGAAGGAGCATTAAAATAGTAATGGTTTAAGCACATGAAAATCTTCCTAAAACTATAAAATATATATATATGAGAAAGATCATTTGCTCTACAGAGATGGATGACAGTAGAAAGAAGTACAGAAAAAAACGGAAATTTTGGTATAAGGTTGGAAGGCCATGTAATTGTCTACATCACCTTTCATTCCACCCAAGCAGGGTTCACAATACTGTTCCTCCCTCACCCTTTTTTTCTCTTTTACCATTTTTCATTTATTTACAACTCTATGGAACTTTTGACTCAGCACACTAACAGTTTGAAATGCAGGCTAGCAAGCTATCTCTTAAGCACTTCCATTATAGAAAAGTTGGGTGTTCAGCATTTGTACCTGCATATATAAGTAACTTGACGTTCAATTTCGGACTGCATTGTCAAGTCACTGTCCAATCTAGTCATGCAGAAAAAGTGATATATTTCCTCCTCATCATAGATTCACCAGAAAAGTTAAAGGCTTTTGGGGTGGTTGTTACAAAACATTGGTAACCCTTTCTTGGAACTGTGCTCTGAAGAACTGAAAGCATCAAATGGATCCTTACTTTGGCAAAAGCAAGGATACAGCGTTTTGATGAATATGCTGCATTGTAAAGCCTCTTTAGACTAGACTAATATGAAAAGAAGAAAAGAATAATCTGATCACATGGTGTTTTTCCAGGGTTGACTTTTGGTAAAAATAACTGTTTGAAATAAAGGAATTAACAGAGCTCAGAATTCTACCCATTTATGACAGAGCTAATAATGAGTTAGGCACAATGCAGTATTTCTTTTTAAACATAAAACATTTTTAGAATCTGAAAAAAATGACGTTAAAAAAAGGCAAAATTGTGAATAGTTTTTCTTTAAAAATGTGTTTAATGCAAACCTGAAAGGAAAACCAAAAGACAGGTTTAATGCATAATAAGCAAATAAGTGAAAACACTCATTTATGCTTCCTACACTGAAAATGAGGGAAGTGCATTCTAACACTACAGAATGCTATTATGACAAGTATTGTCATCACAAACATAAACTGGTATGAATAAATTACTACTTAGCCTTGCTTTCCCATCTGACTTTCAATACATGCAACCAAGACAGGTCAGGGTGAAGATTTTAAGTGATGCATAACAAGGCTGACATACTGCTAAGTCCTGAGAACCATTGCTACATATTGTGTGAAGAATTAGTGAGAGGTGTTAAATCCTGTTTCCCACTGAGTTTCAAACCCAGCTAGCGGCTGGACACCAAGGCCAGACATGAATATCTATGCCTTTGAAATTTCTATATCCATATTTATTTCAATATTGCCTTGATAAAGATAATTCTGAATCCATTCCAACATTGTTAAAAGGTTGCAAATCCTATTTATTTCATGTTATTTAGTATTTGTGCAACACTTTAAGCCTTCAAAATGTTGTTCAAATATTGGTAAACTGACAGTACTTCAATGAAGCAGACAGATGTCACCTCAATCTAAAGATGTGGGAAAACACAAAATTGACCTATCTACGCATGCATCGCTTATCAGGGAAGACCTAGGAATCAAATAAGAGAATTTCAGTATTCCATCTGGCATCACACTGCTTTCTCTTTCACTCTGAAACCCCTTTTACTCCTCTGGTTCCTACCGTTCTTATCAGCTGTCCACATTATTCTGTCTTTGTTTCTGCTGCCCTCCTACTCTCAATCTGCTGGTATTGCTTTCAAGTAAGTCCATTAACCTTAAGACTCATACCTTATATGCTACATAGTTACTAAGAAATTTCAAGATCTATAATTTTGTTTCTTCATCTGTTCAGTGGACTATTCTGTATTTCAAAAATACTGGACCTCTTGACACCTTGGAGTCTCAATACTAACACAGTGACAGCAGAATCTGTTCATGGCAGGGTGAAAACCAGTTTTCTGACAGTCATGAACATTTGAGATGTACAAAGTACTCTTAGCCTGAAGAGGACTCAATAGCAAAGAATTATTTCTTTTAAACCCTTTTCTTCAACCATTCTCTTTACCAAAAAACAAACCAAAACTAAATGAAACCATAAAATTCAAACACTGTATCAAGTCAAATGTTTAGCAATTATTTTAAACATACCTGTATTATACTGCTAATAACAAATATAAGCAAATTTTTGAAAGGTATCTTCAAACTAAGATACAAGGTTGGTCTTTTTTGAAAATGTAAATTTTGATGTGATAGAATGTCCCATTTCAAAAGAAATCCAAAGGAATTGTTTTCATATCAGTATTGCCCATACAAAATAATAAAATTTTCCAAAGATGTGCCAGGTGCAGAGCACCTTGAATAACAAGAGAATCTACTCTACCAGAGTATGCCAGAAGGAGACTGGAGGTAAAATTTGAGGCAATCCTTCCCAACCCCATACCTTTTCAGACAGACCACCATCCCTCTACATGATACTTTACAGGCTGCCTTTGCCTTCACTTGACCCAGCCAGAGGCCAGATAGCTATATTAGTATGAACCTTAGCGTGATCCAAAACATTTTTCTTCTACACAGGATTTAACTAGCTTTGGCACAAAACTGCACTATTCATAGCCAAATGTCCTCCAGTTTGAAGCTGCATCACACATCTATAGATGCTTTAGTGCAATGCTAAAGAATACTTACTACTGTCGCAAAATATTAAGTCACATTTCCTATGGATCAGGTAGGAATCAGAATGGAAACAGATAGATCATGTACATTAAGCAGTGTGTAAAGTCTTTCTTTAAGCCCTGTTATAGTGAAACGGGTAACAGTGGGACACACAACTTCAACCCCCAAGATTTCAAAAAAGCACTATAAAATAAAACTAGTATCAGTCTTGCAAGAGACATGTAACGTCATTATACATGCTAAAGGACAGTCACCCTGAAATAGCCATTCCTTCCAGCAGTGACATTAGATGAAAAGGGTTAATAACACAATTCTGAATGGAGAGCCTCTTAATCATAAGGCCCTCATCCCACTGGCTTTCTGTCTGTGGCCTAAGTGTGGCAGCAGAAGGCAGTGCACCAAAGCCTCAGTCTTCAGACATGCAAACATCACATCAGGACAGAAATCCTGGTTGCTTTCAGCCAATTATTGTCATGCTGAGCACAAAGCACCAAGGAGAACAACTAGGATTTAGACAGAACAATCAAATAAATTAAGGTGAAAAAAATAAAAAAAAAAAGATAAGCCCTGGTGGCAGAAGGATTGGGGTTATTACCAACTATCCAAATAGAGATTACAACCAACTGTAGTTATCTCCTTCCTCCTCTCATCCCAATTTCTTCCATACCAAACTTCTTGATCTGACAAGTGAATATTCCCTTTTATCGTAGGTAGACAGACTTATGGAGAATATTTTGAGAATTAATCATGGAATCACCATAACATTTAGGCTGGAAGGAACTGCTGGAAGTGACCTTGTTCAAACCCTGCTCAGAGCAAGGCCAGTTAAAATCAGTTTTTTCCTTAGCTACAGCATATTCCTTTTTCAAAAAGGAAATCCTCATAACAGCTAAGGAGGAGGTAATACTGTATATATTCTGCTACACAGTATCTGAATAAGACTTACAGTGTAAATGACAGTATTATTCTTGTAGCGTCACAAATGCCATACCAGAATTTGAGCAAACTGGAATGTAAGCATACTGGCAAATACAGCCATGCTGAACTTCAGATGCTCAGGACACAATCTGTAGCAGAAACAACACTGAAAGCCAGCATCCCCGGCAAATCATTATCAACTTTACTTCACATAAGTTTAGAATAAAAGTATTTTGCATTTAATTTTATAGCCAAGTATTATGTGCAACAAAGAAATCGTCAGTTTTGCCTTCCAAATATGCTTATGTCTGGAGAAACAAAAACTGGATATCTTACCATTGCAACTGCTTTCACTGGTAGGTGTTCTTGAGAAACGCCAGCCTTCGGTTCATTCCAGTCTGGAAATTTAATTACTTGATTTTCACATGAAGGTTTCTTTGGATATGACTTCAGTGGTGAGGAAGGAGGAAATCTACAATTAGAGAACATTTTTAAAGTCTCTGAACTCCACCTTATTCCATATTTACCAATGCAAAACTGTAGTAAGCCATCACATGCAAAAATGACAAAAAACAACTTGGACATTCATGGTGCAACCTAATTTTCTGAAGACAGGTTTAAGTGACACATAAAACATCTCAAGGTGTCTTGTTTGGTCTCCATCTGCTGCTCCTGAACAGTTCAGGTTCTTTGCACCTCCCATGACACAGCTGAACTGTGGGTGAATGCCTGATATCACAGTGCATCTCAAATAGCAGCAGCTACCTATGCATAGGAAACCGACTCAGGTATTCATCAGAAGACACTCTGCTGAAAAAGCCATGGGTAGATTTTCTGCACATGAAGTGAACT
>JBCJKH010020514.1:0-18119 GCA_039877255.1 Loriculus beryllinus | reverse complement strand
CCCCCCCCCCCCCCCCCCCCCCCCCTCCCCCCCCCCCCCCCCCCCCCCCCCATCCCAGCAACACTGGTTTGTCGGGGTGCCTGTGCCTCAGCAATTCCAGCCATGCTGACCTCTGCCACAGCTGGGAGGGAAACATTCACACTCTTCCAGCAGGATTGCCTTGCTGGCTTTAATCTGTGAAAATGAGTTTACAATCTTGCCTGCTTTCATATCAGGAGAATGCGGTGTGGCTGCAAATTGGGAGGATTTACCCATGTAAGTACATATGCTAGAGCACATCAAGCCCAGATTTTTCCACACATTTGGTGGATAATTTTAGGAGAGACACAGGTGCACACACCCACTTCTTTGGAAAAGAAAAAAAGAAGGCCATGTTATTTGACATTTTAAATAATAAAAATAAAACTTGGAGAGGCAATTGCTGAACTGTAGATCAGCCTGAGCCTGGTAACTGCTTTTCTTGAATGGGCATTCCTGTGAACAATGGTTTAGTGTTCAGTTCTCATTTTGAATCCAAAAATATGTCTAAAGGTATTTACCTTCTGATGTCTAAAACTGGAACAAAATCACAGCCTTCTCGAAGGCTGCACCAGCACAGCACTAAATGCTTTGCTCCTTATTCTGCTGCAATAACCACACGTGCAAGGGACAGGCAGCTGCTCCCCTGCCTTTCGCTCTAGCACAGGCATTTGGCATGGCCGAGGGTTTGGCACAGCAGGGTGACCTCCTAAGGGCAGCCACAATGTCTACCAGGGCTTTGGGTGGCACTGCAGGTGACCTAGTGTATGGACGGAAGGTGTGGCTATCTGCTGTTCTCTGATGGTCAGCAAGCCCTTTGTGGGTGAGGAGAGAACATAATTGTGCTTTGGGATTCTCAGCGTTTGACTTGTTACCCATGTTTTTCACTTGCTGGTAGTGTTTGAAGCAGTTCTTACAGGTCATTACTGGGTAAGGGAGTTACGAAGAGTGTGATACTACTGTTATTCATTCCCATTAGGGGAAAACCCCTGTATACTTATCTTGAAGGCTGCCAAATGCCATTCCAAGTGCTCTGAAAGGAGTTTTATGCTTCCTTATCCGAAGACTGCCGTGATCTTTCCAGATTCGTTAATACATGAAAAGCAAATTGGAGAAAATGCCTTTGTGTTTCAGAAATGCGGTGGCAGGAGGGGAGCGCATACCTCACATACGTAACGCTTTCCAGTCTATCAGAAGATCCTATCCCCATCAGATAGCAGGAAGACATTCCTGGGGGTGGAGTGAGAGTGAATTTATCTTGGGAGTGAGCAGGATTTTGCTTTGCTAAGCTAGCTGGTTTGCTCGGTTCAGGAATTTTCCATTCACCTCTATTAGCCACCAGGATATAAATCCCAACAACCGTAATTAGGGCTGCTTACCTTAATTAGTTAACAGTTTCCTGCAGCTTACCTGTCCTTCTGCTGGCTTCTCCTTTCTCATCCTGACTGCTTGATTGAACTGCTTCTCCAAAAATTCCTGCTTTGGAGGTATGCTTTCAAAACTGTGTGGTGGAGGGGACTGTGTTCCTGCAAGGTAGACATGCTGTTATACAGAGAAGTGCTATTTGCTTTAAAGAATATGAAGCTGCCCTACTTGGTTTTCATTGTCTTTTGATATATTATTCATCACTTCAGCATTCAGAAACCCTGGCTGAGGGAAAGGCTCTATATTGAAACACTGGGAGGACTGTGTAGTGCAGCCTGAAGGTGAAGGGTTACCTCTCTGCTTGCCTTTTCCTTTTCAGTTCCTTTGGTGTGAGCATGCTACTACTGTGTCTGGGTGGACATGTTTGCTTCAGCCAGTTTAATTCAAAAGGTTTTGTTTAACTGTCTCGATACTTACAATATCATGCACTGATTTGGAGTATAGCACAGACTGTTAATATGGGTGGAAAATGAAGGTTCTTAGGGATTTGTGGGCAGCTCAGGTCCGTTAGCTTGAAACAACAGTGAAAAACATCATTTTCAAAGGTACGCATTAGTAAACATCAAAATCAGTTGTTTCTTCTTGAAATAGCTAGTTAGAACATGCCAGAATTATAAGCCCTTTGTTAAGAATAGATATGAGAAGAATTATTCAGCCAATAACACAATAGTAACCTGTAGATTTAGTGCTGTTACATCTTCCTAACCTTTCTGTTTAAGATGAAAAACTACAAGGGAGTAGGGGTTTGTGTCCATAATTCCTTACAGATAGAAATGCCTGTTGGCTAAATCAGAGGAGGGGTTCAGGTGGCTGCAGCTGCAGAGTGCGTCTGATAATTTGCATTCTCCACCTCCTGCCCTTGCTGCAGAATTAAATTGGGCTCTTATTAACATGGGAATGTTGTTTGTTACACCGCCTGCTCCCTCCCCTGCGCCTACATGACTGTTCCAATGTAATGTCAGCCCCTGTTGGGAGCCTCGGGAGTGGGTGCCAGCAGGGTGGGAGGAGTTGTGGGAAGGGATTTCTTTACCTATTACAACAGGTGCCTTTGTCAGCACACCTCGGAGGCAGCCGAGGAGGAGCCACTGTTAGTCTTACGCTTTGAACTTTCGCTACAAGAAAAAATAAACCCACCCCACAAGGCAATGAAAGCGAAGAGGATGCGGTCGTTTAAAGCACCGCGGAAAACCTAAGCAGGATTTAGCAGAGCAGGTATGGTTTTTGTATAGGTGACACAGACAGCGATCTCGTGAGCTGGATATTGCTTCAGGATTGGAATCCAAAATATTTCTGCTGTGAAAATTAAATGGAAAAATTTTAAGCCTCCGAAGAAGAATTAAAAATACTGCACTATAGGTGCATTTCAAAGGAAAAATACCTTTCTTCTTCCTGCAAGGGTTAATCATGATCAGAATCTGCTTTAGTCTCGAGGATTTAACTTCAAGTGCTGCATTTTTTGTTTGCCATAAGCCTATTAGAACTCTCTCTGTTTCCTAGCAATAACATGTAATTTCTCCCTTTAAGTGAAAGAGATATTGAGTTTTTAATCCTGTGCACTACAGCTGTTGCTCAAGTTTCCTATTCAAATGCAAATAGCACCTGGTGCTATTTAGATACCTATGTAATCTTTGATAAAGATATGCCAGGAGCACAGGAAAAAGAGAAAAGCAAGGTGGCTCTGACCCTGTTTATTCGAGAACGTGAGAGCGTGACCGTATGCTACAGCCAACCTGAACTGGAAATTTTCTGCCAGCTGCATCCAGCACATACTCTTTTTGGAGACAAATGCACAGCTGAAATGATTTCTCTTTCTTGAGCAGGTACGATTTTTCACTAGGAAGAACAAAAGGCTTCCAGAAAAGATAAAGATGTAGTGGATGAGTCCAAACAGAAGTGCTGATTTGATTCAGAGTTTTACCTTGCTGAAGTATCTTGAAAGGAATTTCTTTCGGGGATATTTTGTTTGTTTCTTCAAATCAGTTATTATTTTCTAGATTTTCATTTCTACTTTTGAGAATACTGTGCTTTTTAAATGATTTTCCCGATTTTTTTCCTTGTGCTGTTCATTCCATGTGTCGGATAGATGTTATGAAAATGAATTAGAAAGTAAGGAGCAATTTGGAAGTCAACTTTGCTGTTTAGGACTCATGGACAAGAAATACCATATCATTTCTTGATTAAAAGCAAACCCATCCCAGATTCAGGTTGAAAACCTGCTGTGGAAAGTTCCAATTGCATAAATTGGTTTTATTTGACTTGTGGAGGTGCAAGTTTATTCAAGGAAGTGTTTACAGCCTTCACTGCATCTTGCATGGCTGTTTTCGTCTGTGTCACGAGTGGAAACTGAAGGATTCTTTGTGGAGGGTTGTGACTTGATGCCATCAACTTCCTGCTAAAATCAAAGTACCTGCATGGCGCAAAATACAGTTCAGGTCTGTGTAGAATTGGAAGTGAGTGTTATTAAAGATTTTAAAGGAGAGATTTAGAAACTTGTGGAAAATCAGAAAGAGCGTCTGAAAGAAATTGTCATTACACCAGTCTGTGAATTTACAAATAAGCAGGAAAATGCATTTCATTGGGAAGTGAGACTGCTAACAAGAATATCAGCTTTCGTGGGAGAAAACTGGATATAAAGAATAAACAATCGCTACAAAATTTGAGAACAGAAGTGATTCGAGTCTTCTTGTCAAGCACTGACGGATCTTTTCTTGCTTAATACTAACCTGATTTGGCTACTGCTTTTTCATCTTCAGATACTGGAATTAAAACAAGTTCCCTGGCTTTAAACAAACTTCAGCAAATGCCTTTTGCAAGCTGGGTTTTTGGACTGTGAGCAGGTATTTCTTATGTGCTTCCCATGATAATAAAAGGGACCTGTGAGAGGAAAACCCACACGGGAGCTGATCTGCTGGGTCATATTTTCTCTTGTGACACTCCTTCCTCATTAGCTTCTTCGGGTGGGTGTGGACAACTGACACGGAACTGAGCCAAGGTGCAGCCTTGGATTGCCAACCTGCTCTGGCCGCTAACGGCAGCTTGCCGGCAAAATGATGGAAGAAATCTCCATAATGGTGGCGTACGATGCCCATGTTTTTAGCCAGCTCTACGATGAAGACTTTCTGGCCAATCTGGTGGCAGGCAGCAAACCCAAATGTGTGGTAGGTGTTGCTCTTGCTCATTTGACAATAATGCTTAAAAGTTATACTCTGTCCAGTAGTTAAGTCCTTCTGCTGAAAGCTACTCATTATTTAGTTTCTCTCTTTGTTACTTTCTCAGAAATTTGCTGTCATGCATTAACAAAATTAAAATAATCTTGGAAGAGATGAGATTATTAAAATAATACCTTTCTGGGCTGCTAAGTTCAGAAGAAGGTTCAGTAGGATAATGGTTAAAATAGTGTTTTTGAAATAATATTGAAAGAATTGAAATAATAATTAAACCGGCAAATGACTGAACTTATCTAATGATGGAATCAGCACTAAATTACGTGAACAGTTTCCATGTCTTAGCAGGTCAGTTACAAGTTCAGGCCAGATGCCTGGGGTTTAGGTCACCGTCATCACTAGAGCTAAGAGAATCTCTCCCCACTGTGGGTATGGCAATGTTACACTTTTATATGTTGTTCTGAAATCAGCATAAATATCTGTAAAAACATTTTAGGTAAATGACCATTTTTCATAAATAGCATGTATCTTTATGTAAATGACAGGTACAGAGTGGTCATCTTCCTCGTTCATGGAGATCCCAGCACTTGTAGGGAGCTGCATTCAAGTCAGTATCTTAGACTCAAGTTTGGTGGCAGAGTTCATCCCTGGTCTCAAATTCTGCAGATGAGCCCATGTGCAAGCCAGTCTGCCTAGAAGCGGTTGAAAGAAGTCTTTCAAAATAAAATACTTGTGTTGATGCTGAGCTCAGCTTGAAAGTAGATACAGTTAAAATTTAAGTCTGAATATGAATCAGGCTAATCATTTAGCACCCCAGTTAAGCATTTGTGTTTGCAGGTTTTGGTCTGTGTATGTGTAATTCACTAAACTGTGACAAACAAAGGTGTGCTCAGAAGAGGAAAAAAATGCTTTATTGCTATCTGGTGTAAAACCTCTCTGCATATTTGCTGCTTGGGTTTTTCTGCCTGTCCATGCTTCGGAAGTCCCAGGTGCAGGGACTCATCTCTTGCATCTCCCAGAGACCTCTGGATCTAAACTAGAGTTCTGACAGTCCCTTTTATCATGATGTCTTTTTCTGTCTCTAACCTCCTCTAGGCTAGAATTTACAAGGCCCATTAGAATAGTTAGAAAATAAACATGGAAATCAAGTATGCATAAAACTGTGTACTTTAATATGGCCTGGCTGGAGACTGAACTCCAAATAGACTTTTATTTAACCAGCATATTAGGAGTCACACATACTTTTCCTATTACTTTTAAATACATGGTATACCTTAATTCATTGTCTAGCCACAACGTTTCCTCTTTTTCTCCCTTAGCTGATTGCTATGGCAGTATTTGTTATTGTGACTAGAAGCCCAGAGTAGTATCTTTCCTACAGAGAGGTACCCGTGTTGCAATAGGATTAACAGGAGTCAGGCTCCCGTGGAGAAGGTACCTGCCGGCGGGCTCTGGGAGAGGCTCTTCCAAGTTTCTCTGAGCAAATGAGGATGATGGTGGGATTTGCTGGGTGCCTCCTGTCCTGAGCTGCTTGTGCATTCTAGAGCCAGTTCTGCAGTTGTTTAAGTTAAAATCCTTGTGGTTAGAAAACATTTCATGGTTGGCTTACCCTGTAATTTAAGTCTTTGAATAGTGGTGCTTAACTGGACTTGGTGATTACTTGTTTTTGTATAGCTTCAGAGCAAAAGTAACAGGCATTGCATTAGGTATCTCTAGATTCCTCCAGATCAGTGACAAGCGACTGGAGGAGAAAGTAACTGCTGTCAGGAGCACCACATTACAGCTCCAGACGATTTTTGCTGCTCAGAATAAGCTGAAATTACATTTTTTTTTATATTTTTCTATGAAGTAACTGCTTCTAACAAAAAGAGATACTTATGTGGAACAATCGTGGTAGGAAATGTATCATTGTTACTATTATTTATAAGATCTGAATGATTGACTTTTGTCTACGTATGTGTTTGTATCAGCTCTTTTTTCCATGAATCATAGAATAGTTAGGGTTGGAAAGGACTTTAAGATCATCTAGTTCCAACCTTCCTGCAAGAGTATTAACATGTTTCAGTGCATTATTTAATGGTAAATAAGTAAAGAAATGTGAGGTTTTCAGGGTTTACATAGGAAATACTTCACTACACCTTTAAATGGTTTTGGTGTATATTAAATAAGCAAATAATGATGCAAACAACCTGAGGAGGTTTTAAGATGAAGCTTGACAGGATTATGATAGGATTAGATGGTGCGTGGGAGCCTGCACTACTAAGGGATGGGATCTGATGACTCAGAAAGTTTCTTTCAGCTCTCTGTTGCTATGTTTAATCGTGGGATAAGCTGCCAAATGGGATAAGTTTGGGCAAATCCTGTTGACTATGTCCTGGTCATTTTACCACATTGCTCAAAGGTATGTACTGTACATAAAGTAACGTTCTGCAGAAAGAATTTGCCGAGGTTTTGTTTATTCTGAGAGTTCATGTTACTGGCACAGGTATTTTTTGCACTCTGGGATTCATCTTGTTTGTTTGCAAAATCCAGGTTTCCTTTATGTTTAAAGGAGTTTCTAGTGTGCTGCTCTGGTTGCAGAGAAAATTTTACTTAAAAAAAACTTATTCCGAGGCTTTTATCCTGTTCTGCAGTTTGGATGCCAGGGTGGTGGTGGTGTACTTCAGAAATCTTGCAACTAGTAACTTGTTATAGTTCGTTTGGGTTGTGCAATAGGTCAGGGCACACAGGAGTCGCTTTTGCACAGGGGAGACAGCCACATGTCACAATACCGAAACCAAGCTGGGCCCAGATGATAGGTGGTGTGGGTTGCTTATGCTAAAGGTCAGCCCTGTGTGGTAGCCTTCTGACATGTCCAGTGCCACACAGGTAATGAATTTCGTGAGGAAAATCAGAATTACCTGCTCTTGTCCAGGTCCCATCAATTCTAGTCATATTTTTCAATGGTAAATGTGAATTTTCCAGAGGAAAGGGTAGCAGTGTTTCTGTAGCATTGCTGTGCTGCACATAAGTACTAGACAATTAAACAGGATGTAGATGATCTGAGATAAGGTTTTGCTAAATATGTTCCAGAGCAACCCTGTATGATAGCAGTCCTCCAACATATATAACAGAATTAGTCATATTGCAGTGTGACCATGACACACAGTTGTTTTGCTGTATGGTCTTGCTTACAAGATTTCGAGTTATTCTGAAACTACTTTGCACAGACATGCAAAGCAGCATATAAAAGTGGACTGCTGTGTAGTTTGTGCAAGAATTGAGCAGCATTACTCTAGGGAATTTCAGTTTTCAACTTATCAACTTATCTACAGAAAACTTGGACCCAAGGGGTTATAAAAATGGTGTACTAAGTGGTATAATCCTATTAATCCAGAGTTGAAGGACACTCTTCTGGAAAGCTTCAAGGTATTTTCATTTGCGTGCCTGCTTATTGTGTTTAGCTCACTGTTCAGAGGAATTACCAGCCATTTTATGGATTACACACCAATTTGTGGTTATATGCCAGCAGACTCTGCCATAATGATTTTTAGGCTCTCAGTTTCCCATTGAAGCCAAACTGAGGGTGTTCAAAGCAGATGTGTTAACTGCAAAGTGGGTGAAAAACAGGGTGGCCTGGTAGGAGCACAGGGTATAGTGGTCATTGTGTTGAAGTCTAACTGGCAGCTGGTTAAACATATTTTGGGGTTGATAGTGGGGCCGATACTGTTTAGGATCTTCAGATCTAGACACCAGAAGAGGATGCACCCTGTTTTTCAGATGGCAAAAGCTTGGCTTTCAGGTGGCAAAAACTGGAGAGTAAGTGATGGACACATGGCAAGGTAGGTCTGCTGATCAGAGGACCCTCAGCAGCAGTGGGCTGAGAGGAACTTCCTGAGGTTCAGCAAAGGCAAATGTGAAACTCTGTATTCTCCCTGTGCAGGAATATCTCCATCATCTGTGCCGGCTGGGCAGCAAATGTCTGGATAGCATTCATGTAAGAAGGGTGTTGGATGACAACACAAATGAGCAGCGTACCCTTGTAGTGGCAATGGCTAGCTGTACATGAGGCAGCATTACAAAGAGCACAGACAGCATGTTAGGTGAAATTGTTAATCCCTTCCACCCAACTTCATTCCAGTAGGAGTCTTTTAAACTTAAAAACTCTGTTAAATGCTCTTTTGAAAAAGCATCCAGCTCTCATTTGAGTGTTAACAGGAGGTGGGAAAGGTAAAATTTTCCATGTTAATCTGTTAATCTCTCACTGTTTGAAATATGCTTCTAATTTCTCACATTCATTCTGGTTTCATCTTCACATCTTGAATCTGGCATGCGTTTTTGTGCCAGAATACAGCATTCTGTACCATTACTTACTTCATTCCTGTGAAGGTACTTACATGCTGTGACCAACTCAGCTGTCTGTGCTCTCTTGTGCAGACTGAGGAGCTTGAGTTCTTAAACCTCCTTCTGTGAGGCATTTACACCTTGCACAAAACAGCTCATTGGCTCTGCTCTATATCCTCCTAATTTTTTCCCCAGCTGCCTCTCCCAGGACTAGATGCGGTATTCCAGTGATGTTCCAGGGTTGAAACTTCCCTGTCACCTTGCTTCTTCTGATGGCAGGCTGCTTTCCCAGCATGTGCCTCCCAGTCCCGAACCCCGTTCTTCCCAGAGAGCAGGAAAGTTTTCAAACTTTTGGAAAAGTTCAATGGGACTGATCCCATCTCTTCACAAGATTCAACACCAGCTGGACCTCTACTGCTCTGTTCTGTAGTTAAGCCCTGCATACATTTGGTCTGCAGTCAGCATAGTGGTGTATTTCACTTAAATAAGCTATTTCCAAGAACTTGAACGTGTGTGGGCAATTTCTGGTCCTTCTTGTTCTTTGCTGCTCTTTCTATCCATGTGTCATCTGCAGATTTTATTAGCAGGACTATATTTTTCACTTCCAGGCCGCTGATGTAATGTTTGATAGTGCTGAATCATTTATGATTCCCAGAAGACACCCTTTAGAATGTCATTAGCCTAAAATGAAAAATGCTGTTCCCTTTGACAATGGCTTTTTGACCCATTTCCGAAGCTTTTTAATTCATGTTTTATGTCTATTGGATAGTCTTCTGGGGTTTGAGTTGTTTTGGGGGTTGGGTTTTTTTTTAAATAAATCTATCATGTGGTAGTGATTCCAGTGCATGGAAGACCATTACCAGTGCAAGATACTTTGTCAATCTGGCCTGTAGATAATGAATAAAATGAGAGCTACAGTTTATGAAATCATGCTGGCATAGAACCAGTTACATTGGTTATCTACTACTGATTATCTACTATAATTGCTATGCTAGTTATCAGCTGGATCCTATCAGCTCCACAGAGCATTTCTATGAGTTTCTGGGTTTCAGCTAACCAACCAAAGTCATCCAGTTTATTTGTGGTTCTTAAATACTGGTAATACAGAGTTTTCTTATGGCCTAAGTGAATCTCTACTGGATAAAGATTACTGAAAATGAACAGTGGTGGACCAGAGATCTTATCGCTCAGTTCCGCCAGTACTTTTGCTCTGCATAAAACCCTGCAGCCTGGATTCCAACAGAGCTGAGCTATTTTCTGGACCGCTATGGCTTGCCTGAATCATAATTATTTTTGAACTCTCATTATTAACGCGTATGAACACCACTTTGGCATCCTCTTGTTTGCAGTATGGTCTAGAATCAAGGCCAGTCTAATGACACTCAAGAAAGAACTTAAACTTTTTTTCTTCTGCATTTAATTTTAGTTATTATTTTATTTGTTCCTAATTAATATCCTCTATTGTTTTCTGGTTTTCTCTTTTCTTCATGTTCAAAAACATTTTTTTGCTGCCCTCTTATTGTTACTGGATCAAGAAGGAATTATTTAAGCAATGTTTGAAACAGACATTTTATAAATGCAAATGGAATATTTGTGATTAAATGTTCAATAGCAGGACATTTCAGTATGGTGGAACTTCCTCATTTTGTTCTTATAATGAATTCTGTGAAAATTGGTACAAGTTTTTTGGACACTCAAGAAGTTGCTTCTGTTTCTGTCATCGTTACAAGCCCATTCGGGAGAAGAAATTTGAAGTTTCAAGACATTATTGATTCATTAGGTCTTCAGTTTTAATGACCTTGAACGTTTTGGGCATCAGCATGAATCTTTGCAATTAAAGAAGAGCAGGTAATGATTTACTTCACAAGGCCATATTTCAACATTTAACTGGAAAAATGGTTAAATCAGAATAAAGAATAAATTAGAATAAATTTGTCTCCCCACAGGTTAGGTGAGATTGATAGAGCCACTTCAAGGCTGTTAGATACAGTAGTCAGCATCTCAAGATGAGAAAGTGCAATGGGTCATATGAAAGATGTGAAGCTCCTGAATTCTGAATCTTCAGCTTTCTTACCTCACTTGTTTTTTCTTGTAGATTGCCATTAATATAATACATCACACCTTAGTAAAGCTATATACATGTAAAAACTTTGTGTGTAATCATAGCAAACGCAAAGTATGTGTACTTATCAGTGTTCTGTCGATGTCTCCATGATCACTATGTTCATCAACTTTGAAAGGAGTGCTGAAACTAGATGAAAAGGCAGTTAATGTCTTTGCAGAAGCCTAATTTCTCAATCACTAGAAGATGGATTAGAAAGTTTGTGTAGGTGAATGTGTTAGTTGTTAAAAATACTCTGTCTTCATTGTCTGCAGCTATTTTGATTCTTTTTGAACCCAGCTCTCAGAAGGATTTGGCACACAGTGCCGAGTTTGAAAAATACATTTCAGTGGGGTTTATCTGGTTCAGTTTGTGCCTTCATGCACCCTTCATTATGCACATTTTTTCTTGATTGCTTCCTTCTAGCTGTGTCAACATGAACTCTCAATAAAGAAAGCCAGCCATGTTAACTGGAGCACTGGTTGCACTAATCACTGATGTTTTAAAGCCGTACAGTTGTCTTTTCTGCTGAGAAAAATCCAGATGGTTTGATGTCAGAGTAGCATGTTAGCTATGCCAAGATAACGTTCAGTGTGCATACAAACTGTTGTACTTCGGCTACAAGGTAGAGCCACCAAAGTAAGCCCAAGTTACAATAATATGGCATAAGAAAGAGATCATGTTTGCTTGTCTTTTACCTCAGAGATCACAGAAGCTAAGTGCATAGGTGAGAACAAGCACACAGAGATCGTCAGTGAGTGTTTCTGATACTGTGCAGCCTGGTAGCTGTCACACTTGTGTTTTCAAAATGCTGATCATTTAGTTTGCAGTTTTAAAGAAATTTTATTTTAGGGTTTTAGCACTTGTGCTGATGGAGCTGGGCAAGTAGAAAAAAGGCAAGGCTTTTGAGAAGAGGTGGTAAAAGTTGTGTCGGGCACTGAAGAGAGATAAAAGTATTTGATATAACAGAAGGGATTGTGGAGCCCTTAGTGTAAGTATATAATGGTTCAACTTTAATATAGGAAAGCTGTGTATTTTCTGCTGGTGGAGTAATGCACTAAAAGTAATTGCTTTTAGAATCTTGTGTGTTTGAAATATTTATAAAAGTAATGAAGGGTTTTCTGCTACCAAGCACCTCACCACACATTAGAGAAGATTGAGGGTGATTTTAAAGATACAATCATAAAGTGTGACAGCATCACAGTTTTCTTGATACTATGACACAGAATTGATCTAAAATAATACTAACACACCGAATGTGTATTCAAAGAGTATGGCAAGGTTCTTTACTGATGCATATACCGTACCTGGGCATGTGGTTCAGAGTTGCTACCTAGCACCCATCTTCCGTGTCAGGAAGTAGAATCTTTTTTCGTCTTGTGCTGGGCACAGAGTGTGACAAGAGACAAGATGTGCTTTGATAACTCAGCACCCAGTCTGACAGACAGCTGCTTTCACCAGTCTCGTGGCAGGTTTCAGAACACATATTCAGACGGGTTTACTAGGTGAAAGCTGTAGACTCCATGGACTAAATATGTTTGACGTGACAGGTTTTACAGCCTTGCCAATACCGATACTTTGAACCTGGTTATTGATCAGTTGCTACCCTTGTATTGTCAATTTCCTTAAGTGTGGTTATGAGGTAGGTCTGTGTTAGCTTCAGGATAAACAAGGTAGGAAATGAACCCTAACACAGCGTAGCTAAGAGCGGTGGTTTCTTTGCCAAGTGATGCAAGAAAATTACTGGGGACTTTTTCCTGAATTTGTGATACTTTTGTCACAGGGATGGTGACTTGCCTTCCAGCTCACCCTTCTATTGCTGTGGTGTGCCAAGAAATGCAGCCAAAGCTCTAAAATTGTGGGCATGGGTTAGATTTAAATCAAAACGAATGATGTACCTCTAAATGGCAAGAGCTGTGGGCTGGATTTTGCATAGTCACTAAGCAGACATATAAAGCCTTTACTACACAAAATCACTTGGAACTGCTATGGTATGAGGTACAAACCAATGAATAAATTCTGTGCTGGAAAAACTGCTGCTCTTCATAGTAACTCTATTGTCCAGAGCAGGGCCTTGTCCTAGATGGCTCATCAGAGTCTCAGTTCCTCCAGTTACCCTATCCTAATGTGTGGTCTTGGGATATATGGGTAGTTTCATTTAGCCCATTACAGTCTTTTGTAGCAGAGATCTCATGGTTCAGGCATTCTTAAATTATGTCAGATAACAAAAAAGACCTGTACACAGCTACTTTTCATCTCAAATGTTTCAAGTACTGGTATCCGCAGTACTCCTGTGGACTAGAGGCAATTTAAATGCAAAATGGGTGCTTGCTGACATAGTGGATATTGCTGTTTCCTTTCACGGTATGCATCTCAATACTAAAGCCCTTATCTGTACGTGACAGGAAGCACTTTTGTCTGGGTGAGCTACTAGACATCAGCTGCAAGTGTATAAAATAATCAGCCATTTCCAAACACTGCTTTTAAGCTCACTTTTTGCTAAAACAAATAGAGCTGAAGTGGATAATAAACTCTCTATATCTCAAAGTGAAAATGCATTTTTCAATGCTGAAAACCAGGGATCTGCAAAGGAAGCATTTTGAAGACTGTGCCAGAAGCCGAACATCATTTCCTTTAGCCTTTTTTTTTTTTTTGCAGTCAATATACGTGCCTCTCAAATACAAGCACTGTAGGGAAGTGCAGAAGTACATGCTAGTGTTTAGATTCAGGCAATCTGAATTTTGTTCTCTTTTCCTGTGTTGCCATTGGATTGCTGTACAGGGAGGTTTATTTAATATCTCTCAGTCTCAGCTTTCTTAATGTAGTTAAGCAGATCTTTAAACCACAGAGCTGTAGAAGAATAACGTGCTGTGCCAGGTTCAGCAGGGTTAGATGAATGGAAATACATCAGATTAAAATCTGACAAAGGGATCTAGTGTTGGAAATCATCCAGCGTCACTGACTGTGGCCGCTGCCATTTTGAATCACAGCGA
Source organism: Loriculus beryllinus (assembly GCA_039877255.1). Taxonomy (NCBI): domain Eukaryota; kingdom Metazoa; phylum Chordata; class Aves; order Psittaciformes; family Psittacidae; genus Loriculus; species Loriculus beryllinus. The sequence goes on along the minus strand of JBCJKH010020514.1, from coordinate 4,095 downwards.
ATTGTGCAGGTACTCTGCAAATTTTGCAGCCAGCCTCTCCCTTGTCTTTATAAATTCCTGTGGGAGTCTCAGGTGCAATTGAGGTATTTTGATAATGGACTGATGTGGATAAATTAAAAAATAGAAAAAGAGAGCAAAGCTGATTTCCTTTGCCTCCAGCCAGCTTTCAGACTGAATTTGTGTTATCCTGAAAACTCTCTTCAGGAGGTTATTACATCTATAGAGCTGACAACGAGGTAACTTGCAGAAGGAAGAAAACTCTCCCGCTGCAGGGAAGGGATACTTAGGTGCACTGGTGTGGAGCAGGTTGCTTTGCTGATATAAAGAGCGTTTCTGTTAGTTCTTTTTCCCAATTGCAAGGTGGAAAGAGATGCTGTTCTTCAGCAGGCATTCAGACAGGCACAAACTGAGCAGATGATCTCTCCAACAAAATGTACGTTTCCAGGGAATTGTAGGGAACATCTCCTTCCTGCCAGCATAGATGGTAAAATAGCATCTGATATTTGGGGTGTTTATTGTACTGTGTGCACCATGCAAGCCCAAGCAGAATAATAGCACCATGGACCCACCTTTGTCCACTGTGATGAGAGGTGGCTCATCAGCCCAAGCACCGCAGGTTTTGTGCTGCAAGCTTGCCCAACGCCAGTTGCAACAAGATTAATGTGAGAATCAGATGGTGTCTGAGAGGCTGCTTCACAAAACTTTGCAATCACATTGCCCCCAAAACAGGGGTTAGACTATGTTTAATGAGATTTACGGTTTGTTTTAGAGAGGGGGATGTCTGAATGCAGTGCTGTAGGTAGGGGAAACACTGATGAGGGCTGTTCCACTTAACTTCAAACCTGTGGTGAAGCAGCTTGTTATCAGCATTCACGTGCTTTTAGTATTGTTTTAAATCATAATGTGAGGAAAATTGAGTATGCACAAGCCTAACTCATATTTCCTCAAGAAGGGCACATATAACAGTAGGTTTGTGAAAGCTGTGTGCAAGGACTGAGCCAAGGCTGAGTGAGCTCAGGCTGGTCCCACCACCACTGGAGTGGGCTCCTAGGCATTGACATGCGCTTGGGAATGGACCTGCTTTGCAGCAGTGGGAAGAGTCTGGGCTTACCGTGGAGATCGCAGCCTGGGATGTGTTTGATGGATGGATAAAAGGGAAGCTGGGCTGTAGCTAGTGTCTGTGGTTGCTGTCATTGCTCACCCAAAGCAAGCTTGGGAGTCTTCTGCAATCAGTCATCAGCGCAGTGTAACCTTGCCTTTGGACGGATGCAGGTCCCTTGCCTCAATCTTGAAATACTGAGCAAATCCATCACCACTGAAACAGAAAATTAAGTCACCTGCTTCAAAGAATGGGAAGAAAAGCATTGCACATTTCATTAAATGGCTTTTTTCACTCTCTTTTTCCCCCTCCCCCCTTCCACATTGAGGTGAGAAGCAGAGAGGAAAAAAGAATGCAGAGATCACAGAATACTGACACACTGTCAGTGTGATGGGACTATATAGTTTTGGACTGTTTATGCAGTGCTAGATAAAAGAAGTACTGGAAATCCTGGAAAGAGATATTGTGCTCAGTCTGGCATTGTGGCAAAGCTGGAAATGAGAAATTGGGTAATAGGATTTTTCTGTCTGCATCAGCCTCTGGCTGTCTTCAGTATATTCAGGAAATCACTTTACATCTCTGCTTCCATTTCCTATGCTGTCAAATGAACATAATGATGACTGCGTCCTCCGAGTGCTTGTGCTTCATTAGAGTAATAAAACATTTTGGAGGAAGGAGTCATAGGTGTGTGATTTATTAATCCAGCGAGGTCAGGCTGAACTGTCTGTACACAGCTAAAATTCAGAGAGAGGGGAACGTCTCCTGGAGCTGAGCAGATGCCAATGCCCGGCACGCTGCCCATGCTCAGGATTGCCAGAGAAGGTGAAGCAGATTTTTCCAGCCCTGCCTTGTCTGAACATGGGGACAGCTAAAACCAAATCATTTTTGTATCTCACGTGTCATGTATCACCTCACTGCAGTGAGGACTTCAAGTGTTCAGCGCAGGAGTCTGCTAGGTTTTTTTCTGAAAGAGGTTTTGCTTGTTCAGTTCTGCATGGATATTTTATTAAGATGCTCCACATGGCTTTTTCTCTGTGTACTAGTTGCGACATGATTTTATGCTTGAACACAATAAAATAAAACGAGTCAAGGAGATAAGATACTGAGATAAACAGATGAGCAATGTTTATAAACCATAAGAGTCTCCTAAATTTGATAACCATCAGTTCCAGCCAATAATACCCCATGGTGATAAAGAAAGAAGAAATCAATATTGCAGAAGCTTTTACAGCAAATTTATGAGTGCTTTGTTCAAGATCAGTCCATGAAGACTGAAGCATCTCTAGCATGATGCACTTACTTACGAAGGGGCTTACAGACTGTTCCAGGGAATTAAATTGGAGAATATGGAAATGGGCTTTTAAATTTTTTTTTTCCCATTTATTAGTTTATATGCAGAGAAGAGAGAAGGAAGTGCTGTAGTAAATTATCAACTCCTTTGAGTAATGTGGCTGAATAGACAGAAAGAGGGAAGCAATAGTCCCTGCCAAAGTTATTAAGCATACCTTTTCAAGTTTCTGTTTTATGAGATAAGTGGATTACTATGGACTGGTTTGCTAATAGGAATTTCCCTCTTTCCCCCCCAGCAAGATACACTTTCACTGTATTTAGGTACTACTTTCCAATTAAGACAAGGCTGTAGCATAAATAGATACTAACAGGCATAAATCACAATATTCTTTCAAAAAGCATGGAAACTATTTTCTGAGTTGTGACATGATATTTACACCCTAATGCTCACACCTTTCATGATTTGATCCCTATTTTGGGTATTTACTACTTAGTCAGTATGGCTAAGAAAGTTGTTGCTGTGCTGTTTGCTTGCTGGAGAGTGTAAGACCATCCTTCACCACAGGCCACACCACCACCAAATCTGCATGTAAACATGTATATCTACTCACTGGCAGTAATTTTTTGCCTAAGGCAAGGTGACAGTGGCATGTTCTCACACCGGGAATCAGCTAGACACAATCAATACAGGCAAGAGTAACAGATACGTGCATAACAGATACAGGAATAGCGTGTTATGATGGTATGTGATGTTGGAGATCCCTTCGCCTTCCAGCAGATGACCCAACACTTAGCAGGGCCGGCTTCTTTTTGTATGATGGGGACAGACTAAAGCTATCAAAGTTCTCCAGAGGGAGATGAGGTCATTCCTATGGCACTGTGTACCCAATTAAAAGGTGAAAGTAAAGCACAGATTCTCCGTGCTTTGCTTAAAAGGACACAAGTGTTCTTCGTGTACTTTTTTTCAAGTTGAAGCTGTATTTTCCCAGAGTCAAGCTGTCTGGGACTTTTCCTTTCTGTATGGTGGTTTACTGAATTAGCTTCTGATTTCTGTGTAGTCGCCTCACTGTTTCCCTGCTGTGGCTGGGAGTGAGCACTGCAGCGTCTCCACCTTTGACTAGGAGGAGTCTCATGACAGGCTTCATGAGAGCATTGGTGCCAAGCTATCATTTAGACATTAATACTCTCAGCAATAAAAACCATTTCCTGGATCTCTCCTGGGAAATTGTCCGGTCCTTTTGTATGAACACTCCTTTTTCTAGTCACAGTTTTAACAGGGTTCTTGCTAAGGCATTGCTTTGATGAATCATACATATCAAAGCATATTTTCCTCTTTCCTGTTTTCTCACTCCTGTTGTTGATGGTTTTTTCTTCTTGCTACTCTTACTAAGATGTCTCTACTTCACTCTTCCTTTAACTATTTGGATAATTAACAGCAGTATGTACAGAAAGATTTCTGTCCATGTGAGCTGTGTTGGTGTGTGATACGGATTGCTGAGTAGGGAAGGGTGACAATGGGGAGTAACTTTATTCAGCAGTGGCTTTCCAGCACTTCCTCGGCTTTCTATTTTTCAGAAGAGCTTTTAGACAGCCTTTCCAGTGTTCTTCTAGTCTTTAAATGCATGTTTTCCAAATCTGCTTCACAGGTGCCAACAAAAAAGCTGAAGAAATATGAGAGAGAGTACCAAACGATGCGAGAGAGTCAG
>JBCJKH010020512.1:0-21030 GCA_039877255.1 Loriculus beryllinus | reverse complement strand
CACTGAAATGCTTTGCTAAGCAGGGCACCAACAAGTACCTTTAGTGGTACCTCTCACTGTCTGCAGATCGAGGTGATGTATTTATTATTCTGTATTGTACTTTGGAACTAAATATATCTACAGCACCACCAAACCAACCAAAGCCTGTTGAGAGGGCCACTATTCTCACCAATTTTAATTTAAGACAAAGACTGAAAGAGTGTCCCCTCTGCAGGGAGCAGCAGCAATCCCATTGACTCAGTGGGGCCAGGACACACAATTGGAAGGCCTTCAGACCTCTCATTTCGGGTCTGAAGAGTTGAAGTTCTTGGATTATACAAAATGAGAAACAAAGAGTTTTAAATGATTTATTTGATTTCTCCACATGACCACAGTTATAGTTTTACATCAATAGGGTCTGTTACTACTTACAAACAGAATGCATATTAAAATGAAAGCACTCCTTTCTTCCCCAGAGTTACAAAAGGGGTCTCAAGCCTCCCCAGAACAGAAGCTTCTTGTAAGCATAATGGTTTTTGAAGTCTCTAAGAGTCTGCATTCAAGACCTAATTCTAACAGTTTAATACAACTCAAAGCTGATTTAAGTTCCTAGCAGGAAATAGGCAACCTCAAAGTGACTGCAGACGTAGAGTAATGCTAATTTACACACTATGTACAATTTAGAGAATTCTCTATTCCCCCCACTGGTCCCGTTTTCACTGCCCTCTTTTCTCTCTCCCAAATTTGATCTTGTTATTGGTTCCACTTTTCTTTTAAATATATACACAATAATCCATTTTGCAGGCAAGTAGTGCGATGGTATTTTACAACGGAACAGCAAAATGCATGCTTAACTGCAGAAAACACACAGCTTCATATGGAACAGCAAGTCAACATCTAGAGATTCATTGTTTAAATATCTGCTGACTGTCTTTCAGCTCATTTTATCAAGAAACAAGAGGCTTCTGCTGCATGCAGTACATGATGGGAAAATCGCTCTACACCGCATGTTAGACTTGGCTTTTTTTAGCAATACAAGACGCACATTATATTAGGATGAACTTTGCTTTTTGTTTTTTACATTGTTTTACATTTCATTCTTAACTTAAAAAAATAAAAAAACCCAAATATATATTTGATTGTTGTCCCAGAAAAGATTTTTGTTGCCACATGTTCATTCTTTATATTTCCCTTTCATTTGTTCAAATCAGCATGACTACTTTGCCACATCATTGATGGGAAAAAGAACCGTGGTCACTGTGCAGTTCTGTACCAGTTTTTGCTTGGCAGTGGCATCTTAGGAAACTCCCTCTCAATTCTGCTCCTGCCTGCAGGCTGAAAAGAATTCATTTTCTTAACCCTCTTTCAGTACTATAATTTCCCTGTTCTAGGCATGGTCCTCACTGCTCTAAGCAACTGTTAATGAAGGATGGAGCCAGAGAGGTTATACTACAGCCCTAAGAAGCAGCAAAGTTCTGAAGACCTGTGCTGACACCCAGACACATTTGTTTGTTTAAAGTACACACAAACAGAGTCTAAAAAACAAAAGCAAAATCTGGTCCACTGTTTCTCCTCATTGACTTGAAATACTGGAGTTTACCAACACTGTGCTCTTCTGTGACCAGTTTTGTTCTACAAACTAGTCTCAAAATGATCTGTGATTTTACACATGCAACTTAATGCACAATCTCTTTCCCCACATGGACACGAAATCACATGTAAGTGGTTTTTGCATGCACATTTTTGACATCTCCTGAATATTTAATTGGTTGCACATGGAAAATCAGTGGTCAAGCAATGTGGCTTCCTGTGAAAATTTAGATTATTTATATGCAGCTCTAATTTAAAGGAATTAAAGGGGTTTTTAAACATGAAGAAAATGCAGACCTGGGAGACTGAACGCTGTCATTGTTAACTACCACACCAGAGTCAGATTTTCCTCTGCACTGCTACTGCATGTTTTGCATCTATTCCATACACAGGCCTTTTACTTACAACTCTGCATCTGAACCAAGGACAGACTCCGTCACTCAGTGAAGAGGAGTGTTCTTACCTCTGTTGTAATTAAAAGATGCAGTTTCTAAAAGATGTTTGTACCTGAATGGTTCTTTATCTTTTCTGGAACAACCTATACATTACAGTTAGACTCTACTATTGGTACAGATGTATGAAGAAAAGTCTACATATTGAAATATGTTATCACTTTACTTCAACTAATATCAACAGTAACACTGATATATTTTGCAAATATACAATATGTAGAGTGTAGCCTCACACTAATAACATTAGATGACATGCAGACAGTTCTACTTTCCCTTATAAGAACAGTATATATTTTTTAAACTGCAAAGAACAGAGCCTCAGGGACCCAGGGGAGCCCTCTTAAAGGTGAGCCGCAGAATTCAGAACTTAAAAATCATAATGCAATTACTCATTGTCTTTTCATGAAGTTAGAAGGAAGTAAGTTAGAGGGAAGGAGCAGAAAGGGGAAAACGTATTGCACATGTGTGGAACAAACGTGGACAGTTTGAAACAAAAGGCTAAACTCTAGATTGCTGCATTTGCCCTCTGTGGAGGTTAACAAAGTGCTCAGGTTGCTGGTATTGTGATATTGATGGCATGAAAGGGAAAAAATTTACTCATCCTCTCCACCCTCCCCCCCCAAATATTAGAGATGCCATGAGCAAGCCAATGTGGAAAGTCACTCTCTTGTTCTCATGTCTTCATCTTTTCTGACCATTTTATTACCATTACATAGAAACTCAACTGGTTGTTATTATAATTACTTTTACCCATCTCATACTGGAACTTTTTGCTCATCCTCTTCAAGGTTTGCTTTTAGGCTGGTACAGTTTTGCAGTTGTGATTCCTTTGTCTCTACTGTTTAGGTGTAAAGTCCTTGCAGTGGCTCAAAATGCTGAAACTACAAAGTAGGCGCCATGTATAACTTTGTACAGGATTTCGGGATAAAAACTGTATATCAATTTGCAAATGGTTTGATTACAACACATAAGCAACAACAGCACAGCCTATTTTTATGTGATGTCTTGCCACTAACTGGACTATGAAAGTGAGGGTTTGAGCATAATCTCAGCCTGCTGAGTGCTGGGTACTTTCAAACTTACAAACGTGATGAGTAAAAATGGTGAAGCCACTTTGTTGCTAGCACATGGCTACATGGAATTACATATTTTATATATATATATATATAAAAACCCTATACTAAATTCTAAAATAAACTTTCAAGTTTTAGAGCACTTCCCCCTGGAAATGCTCGGACTAGAATTCAGCTTCCTTGGGGGTAAAAATGAGAAATCATGGTGAAGAGGAAACAAAGTAGCTGAGGAAGATGGAAGTTTGCCATTGTCATGTTTGAGATGAATGTTTTTGCAGTGTGTACATGCACCTGTCGTCACTCTTCATGTGTGTTCCTGAAATCATACGTGTACAAAAGAAATGTGGATCATGTAAATTCACAGTTATCACAGCCTTTAAAGTGTCTAAGAACTTGTGTGACCAATGCTTCAAGATGACCACTGGGCAAGGGTCACCCTACATTGCTACGGTAGAATTACTGCATCGTAACGAGTTTGCTTACCTGAAATAGCAGAGCAGTTATAATACTGATTACGTATGATATTATCGTGTTAATAAAATAAGGATTTATACAAAGCAGTATTGGACTACAACATTTAAATGCTATGTTACTTGGCACATTTAGTAATGATTGCTTAGAAACCTTAGCAAGTCCTGAGGACTTGGAGTGAAAATACTGACATGTCTGAAATTTCTTTCTAACGTTTACTGTTTTTGGTCTACTCTTTCATATGCTATTCGTCTATTATACTGTCCTATCAAGTAAGTGGAATTCCTTGTAAGGTCTATATTGCTAGTTTTGTGGACTGAAAAAAATTCTTTCCAAGCACAAATGTTAACTATACAGTATATATATATATTTATATGTATATATTTATATTATATAAAGTTTACTTACGTACTTTCATCAACCATATCAGGTCTACTTATTTATTTTGCCCATTGACAATAAAAGAGCAAGAATGCAACACTTGGTTCTGTATCACTTTGTCCCTTTTTCCATAGACTAAGTTTTTATTATGCATGTAAAATTGTCAAGGGATTTGGTGGGAAAGGTCGCTTTACTCATACGCAGCAAGCAGCACGTTTTCAAGGCAGTTTGGAAGTAAGAACTAACCAGATGGTGAAGTTCTATTGAGTAGATAAGTAAAACCAGTATTGACTGCGCTAACTTGAATTATTTTATTTAGTAACAGCAAGCCTGTAAGCTCACACAACTCAATTAAATCACCTAGGTAAAAACTGACAATATTACTTGGTGCTTCCTGTAAGTGCCTTTGTAACTTGGTTTAAAACTACAGTTATCAGGAGGGTCAATATGTTCTAGACTATTGTGCTGATGCCACTGTGTTTGGGCTTAGTGCTGGCTGAAGTGGAGGGTGGTGGTGGTGGCCCATGGTGATGCTGAGGGTGCTGGGGATGAGAAGAGTGTGCCGGGTGCGGCGGTGGGTGAGGGGAGTGGGAATGCTGAGAGTGAGGGTGCTGCATGTAGGGTGTGTGTGGGGAGTGTGCCGCGTGTTGGGAGTGGGGCACATGTTGGTGGTACTGGTGTGTGTGCTGGAGATGCTGGGGAGGGTGGTAGTGGTGGTGGTGGTGGTAGGGCGGTGGGTTCTGCTGCATGTGGCAGTACTGCGAATGGTGAGAGTGCACTTGGGCCTGAGTCTGCCCCTCGCCTGGCCCTGCATGATGCATGGCAGAAGGATGCTGTGAGTGTTGCTGATGTGGGATTATTGGAGGGTGCGGAGGTTGCTGTGATGAGCCGGATGGTGGATGGCCTTGGGAAGGTGGCTTTCCCCTTTTACTACCAAATAAGGAACCTAGGAGTGAGGAGGAGTTAGGCATAGTCTGGTGAGGGCGAGATGGACACTCTCGGGTTGATGTAGCTCTTCGGCGCATGTGAGGACTGCTAATGATGGACCCCTAAAAAGAAATTAATAGAAATAAAAATTAAAAAAATCTTAAAATGTTTAAAATAAAAAGTTCACACTGACCCACAAACTCCTCCTTCAGTGCTCGCATGGGTGGACTATGTTAAGGGTTGGAAAAATGTCATTTCCACCTTCTCCGAGTTGCCAAGGAGGCACTCGTGCCCTTCTTGGGGGATTTTAAGCATTAAATGTTCTTCTCTCGGTACTTCAATAACAAAAGCTATGACTTTAAGTAAGAAAAATGTCACGGAAGAGTAACATGACAGAAGACCTTGGAGTGTGTTTTTAAAGGAAAAATGCACTTTAAAATACTGTAAAAAATACCATACTTGCCTTTTTACAACAAAAAATAAAGCTACATTAAATTCAACCTAAATAGCTAAAACACAGAGCAGCAAATACTACTGTTACAATTCTGATTTCAAAACACTATTTTTAGTTTTATGTTTTCATAGTAGTTTTCCACTACTATATGCCACAGTGCTGCTTCTCAAGCCTATCTCTGAGTTATGTGTGAAATGGAATCAGATAATTTTTGCCACTTAGGTTTCTATGGGACTGGGTTCTTCTGACCCAATGTTCTCGATGATTTAGTCTGGAATGTTGTATTTAGTTGCTGGACATTTTGAGTTTGTATTGTTTAAAAAGAGCTATGGGATACAACAGTACTTAGGCAAAGTGTGCTAGATTGAAACTGCGATCTACCTAAAGCAAACACAAAAAATAAAGTCAAAAGAAAAAGAGAAAAATAAAGAAAAAAAATCTGCAAGCTGAATTCAGAGACATGAACAGTATATATAAATGGTTTGAAGATGAATGAAATCTCATGAAATCCACATTGAATTCACCTATCTTAATCGGTTTTTTCCTCCCATGCCCTATCTGTGCAATTCCATGGTGTCATGACTGCATACATTGAGCAATTTAACTCGAAAAGCAATGGGAATGGTTGAGCATGAAAGTTGATAGTTGTAGCTAAATATCAAACAGCAAGAACAGTGTACTTGGTAACAAAAAGCAAGTGGGCTTTTAAGCTGGGACCAGACTGAAATGGTGGCAAAAGGACACATCATACTCATTTAACCATGCTTGCAGGAACAAAGGGAACAAGGTTAGCTCAAACCAAAAATGGCATTGGTCTAAAACAAGCTGTCAGTGCTTTTTAAGCTGGAAGAATACGAAGTGAGTAGCCTAGGCATGCATTTTATTTGTGGCAGGCAGGTTATATGTTAGAAGAAAAAAGAGCAAAAAAATACGTATATAAAAGAAAGGTTTGAAATGCACATCATCACATCCAGCTAGACATCAGGAACTTCCTACTTACTTCCATATTGCTGTCTAGCGATCCTGCACTGCTGCGTCTCCCACGCTTGCCTGCCCAGGACATGCAACACCAGAGATTAGAGATGAGACAAGACTCGGGTGAAAAACAGCTGCTTGCCCTGCATTGCTACAGCAGTCTAAGTGCAACTAAGGGCTGCGGGGTTAACATGGCACTGGACTGGTACAGCAGCTAGAGGCAGAAACTGCCATTTTAAGGCCATTAGTTACATTAAGTTTCTGTACCTGGCTGGTTCTTCAGAGGCATTGTTGTTGTGAATCAACTACCGTTAGCGGGGTGTGATTTTTTAAGTAGCTGTACTACTCATCCAATAAATGTGGTTTAGAGCATCTATATTTAGTATGGTTATGATGTTGGCCAACAACAATTTTAAATAGTTTGATTTCCTGGAATCTAATTGTCTATGAAGTTTCTTTCTTTAAAGACTGGTAGCATTGATGTATACTGGTGAGGTGGTATTAATTTAAATACAGAATCTAATATTGGCATATTCTGGTCTTCGGGGGACGGGACAGGACACACACACCAGTGAGGGGCACTGGTTTTATCATTCCAATTTCAGTTCTGAACCTCAGTGGATTTCATATAATCTTCTTTCATGAGGCTTAAAAAAACTAAACTTAATTTTTGATCAGTCTGGAATCTGTCTTGACATTATGGCTAGGTTTTGTTTGTTTAGCTGTGCAGTGCTTGAGCTTTAAGTCTGATGGATTTGTTCTCCCAAATTCCCAAGCTGCCCAAGACTACAACTGAAACACCACTGTTTGCCTAAAGAACCAGAATACCTCGCAGGCTGCAAGTAGGACACAGGATCCTGGATATTCTCTCTCATTTACACTACCCATAAGTCTTATAAGATCAGTATGATCTAAAGTGCCACCTCAGGATCCATAAGCACAGCTTTGGCCTGGTTGGTCCAGGGATGCTGCAACACAACACAAGTTTCTCTTAGGAGCTACAGTTCTCTTTATGCTACTATAACATTTCCCCCTCTCTTACTAATTCCAAGCGTTACTCTCCAGTGCAAACCTCTCTACACTGACATTCAGTTGAGGGGAAGGTGTTTGTGGTCAAGTTCTTTTGGTTGACCTGTTATATTTGCTGGAATTTTGAGCAATTCCTCTGGACAGGCTCTTGGTTAAAAGCACTTAATCTCTTGCTGCAGTTTTAGCCTCATCAAAGCCACAACTGTACTACTTTATGAATTCCCCAAGAAAATCTGGGTTTGATAATCCCTTATTTTTACTTCTAGTCAGGCTATGACATTTTTCTTGCTCCACTGATGGGGTTAATGCTGATTAATACTCAAATCCCTCCTGCTTGCTGATACAGAAACACTGGGAAAGATAGCTATCTCTTGACTTAGTAGGCAATATTGCAAATAAGACTGACAGCTGCCACAGGTCATTAAATGTGGCCAAAAATGAAGGAAACCAGGAAAATCTAATGCCTTTTGCATAAAGCAGGAGGCAAGTCTCTAATAAAATAACCACGACAGTATATATGCAGTATATATGGACAGAAAGAGATGGATGGATTTTTGCTTAGAGTAACTTCAGGGTAAAGTAGTACTAGCAAAGTACTACTTTGCTAACCAGACTAAAAAACCTAACTTTGCTAAAACAGAAAAATCCCACTTAATGTGCCTGTAATTTCCTTCAGATAGGCACTTTCTCTACTAAGAGCACTTTGGTTATGTTCTTAAAAAAAAATTGAACTCAATTCTGTATTGACCTGGAGTGTGATAGGAAGGCTATTAAGTAAATCCTCTAGAACATTCCCCTGCCAATGTGTGCTTATGCAAGACTCTTCTCTGGTGTCTGAGGTGGCATCCCCTCTCAGAAATGCTTCCCTAGAGCTGCAGCCTTCCAATGCCTTCCAAGGAAACAGTGTCACTCCACTGGCACTGGATGGAAGCATATCTCTGTACTCACACAGTAACTAACAGCTGTGATCTAAAGCAAGGTGATATTTATCAAGAGACCAGTTTTGCTTAATATACCACTGATCTACTTGAAATTTTTAATTTATTTTTATAAAATTTAGTTTCAGTTAATTTAGTCTTTTCTGATTCATTCCAACAAATCATTGATGTTAGATATGGACACTCTTGTAAGAAATACCTTTAACTTACATACGTATAATATGTTCCATATTCTCCATCATTCTCTGATTCTACATATGAACATGCATTACATGGGACTAAGAATATTTCAAATTTAAAGTAGAAATATGAAGTGATTAAAATATTTCTACAAACTGAAACATGCCAAAAGAAAAATCCATTCTACTTTGCAGAAACTGATCTCATGGATGTGCAGGTCATTACAGTAAATGTCGGTATTTCTCACTGCTACCCTGTATTTCTTGAAACTGTTCATTGCCAGTGAGATACACTGATATCTAAACAATGTATGATCATCTGACCATGTATATGTTTGAAAAAAAGGTTGGAAAAAAGCTCTAAATGAAGGTTTTGGTGAAGCAAACTAACGTGGCAGCTCTTCTACAACAGTGAGTTGTTACAGTAGCCTCCAAAGGCTGTGAAAATGATTTTCTCATCAGTAGCAGAATCTGTAACCATCTAACTACCCATCAGCTGACGGGTACCACCCAAGCTGACCTGATTAAAATTACCTACAAAACAGGCTCTGATCACTAGAGAGACTACTTTCAGGGTGAAAAGACTCTTTGTAACCTTCACATTTTCATCTTGATATCTGGGAGAAATAGGTATATTCTGCAGATCACACACTGATGATGAAAACAGTTTCTTAGCATCTTCAAAGAGATTATTCTCCAAATACTGATTAAGCCTTAGGAGATGAGAAAACAGCATAACCACACCTTGCCTTGCTGAACTACTTCACTGCAAAAGCAAACTGTGTCTCTTCCCTCTGACAGAAAAGTTGCTGATATGAAGGTGTTCGTAAACAGAGTGGGGCATCTAGCTTTGTAAAATGATTCCACAAAATTGGGTATCACAAAAGATATCACATTGGAGATCACAGAAGACTTGATTCATGCAAATCTCTTTTGTTTTAAAACCCCAGTAAGTTCTATCATGCCCACTACTGTTGCTATTCCATTGAAGAACAGGACATACAACAACAGTGACAAGGGAAGAGATGGGAAGAATGCTTCCCTACTTGGAAAGTTCTTCTAATAAGGGGAAAAAAGACTGCTGGTATCCTTCATCCAATGTAGTGCAGCAAAACGTAGGGGAGAGGAAGGAGAAAATAACCCGATAATCCTGCCTGCATCTGATGAGGGACTGTCCCATACCACCACAGACCCATTCAGCAGATTAAGAAGGGATTCTGTAACTGCATGAAGCCAGAGTCTTTAAGGGAATTACAATGCTATTTCACAGTATTTTCGTTACATTTTGTGATATAGGAAATTTTAGAGAATACATGATGGAAGAGTCTGTGATTGTTTTGAGATAGCTCAGGAGATTATGAGACAAGCATTACTTATATTAGTAGTAACCACTGACTACTGTGCAGATTCCAGTGTCACATGGGCATGCCAGTTGTGTATTACTGAGGCAAACCATAAATAGACAATTTTTAAACCAGTGCAGTGTGTAAGTATTATTTTCACCTCACACACTAGGGATGGGGAGAATAAAGCTTGATTTCTATAGGTGTTCACCACTGTCCACTCAGTGTGAAAGCAAGGGGTCCTCCAGCAACCCTCCAAGAGTCACTGGAGTTCAGACTGACTAGTCAAGAAACCTGTGAGAAACTCAACCCATGTAATCCTCCGAGCTCTGCTTAAGTGACCAAATAATTCTTCCCATGTACTAATAGCCATGCTGAGTCTTCATACCTTTCCCATCTTTCTGTAAACCAAGTTATTATGTGATTGTATATGGAGTGGTGAAATGTCCAGAATTGGATTGGAATCTCTAAAACTCAGCTTTAACCACATTAAAATTTGTCTGTCTTCTAGTATTTTAATGTAAATTAAGAATTGCGAAGTTTGGGACAAATAAATTCAGCTCTTGCTTTGACTGAGGCTCAAGCTCATGTAATAAAAATGATATATTCTGCTTTTGAGAAGAATAGAACACTAAATACTTTTGACACAGTCACATCTTGGACTTGCTGATCTTAAAGGTCTTTTCCATGCTATCTGATTCTATAGCTGGTTGCCACATTCTCTTTTTATTCCACAGAAAGAACTGTTAATCCACAATGAACAACAGCATCTCTTAAATCCAGAGACCTTCATGCATATCCTTTTCGCAATTATGATTTAAGCTATCACGGCAAATGCATGAAGGAACAACCATCAGAAAGTGATTCCTGACATTATTACCTGACAGAAGCCTTGCCTTTCCATATGGTTTACAGTTCAGGAGTTGGAATAATTCTGGCTATCAACATCCATTAGATCTAAGAAGCTTACGAATCATCACTCTTCTCCAAGAGCCAAATATAAAGTGGCTTTCCACAGCCAGCATTTACTGCTGTGATATCTGGTAGAGAGTAATCAACTGTTTTGCTAAAAAGTTTTGTCATATAGCTGTGCAAGCAAAATGCTGCCCCATCAGATTTCCCCTCCTTGGACAAAGCTTTAAAAATGTTCAATTAGTTTCTGCAATGTTCACTGGACAATTCTCTGCCTTTCTGCACAAACATGCGACCAGGCAATCTGCTCATGTTGATGATTTATTTCTGCTTAAACGTAAAAAGGAACTCTTTACAAATCCACTTCCATCATGCCTTTTCCTACAGAAAGACAGACATCCACACACTTTTGTTCCTCTATTTCTACTTCTTGTTCCTCTACATCCACTACTCCTATTCCTCCTTGTTGTTGATCTTGTGTTTCATCCACAAGAGAAGAATTAAGGCAACTTAGTGCAATAGTCTTTTACAGAAGCAGTTTAATATGCTATAATGATAGGGCTGCGGTATCTTGCTAACTGAAGGGATGTCTTTGTTTTTCTGTGGATTATCTGTCCCTTATTAAAAATAAACCAATAATGAGCCTCACATGCAAGCTACTCACTGAGAAAAGGCAGGAAAAGCATGTGTAATCTCATGACAGTTACTACACCAAATAACAAAGCACATAACAGGTATGTAATTTCTCAAGTCAGTTGCACTGCACAAAGCCAAACAGAAACTCTCCATAATTCTCAACTTTTAAAGTTAAAATTAAGTTTAGTTGGGTTTAACAAACTCTTTGATAAACCCTCCAGTCTGTGATTTCTACTTTTTAGTATGGAAAAAGTTATTTTCAGTAATAAGCATGGCAATTGTAGGCATGCCCTGTTGAAATGTGAAATGCTTTCATGATTACAAATACTTGTTTATTGCATAAAACCCAAACCATGAATTTAAACACATGGCAATGTTTGAAAGACAGGGTTGAGAAATTCCTATGGGATGAATAAAATTAATCAGAAATCACATTTGTGGGTACAGACACCCACTGAACTCACATATCCAACAATATGGTAGTTCTCCTTCTAATGAAATTAAAACAACATAAAAGGGTGATGTAAGTATCCTCAAGAGATGTAACAGTGGTGAAGACTAGTGGCTTGATCTAAAATCCACTGAAGCCAATCAAGCACCAATATTCAACTTCAGCCTGACTCTGGATCAAGTCCTAGGTCTTTTTAATGAAGCAAATGGACATATGAGTATGAAAGCCTAAACAGAGAATAAAATAATTGAAAGAGCTCACTCTCTACATATCTGTGTGCACATACATATACCCACAGAACACAGGCTGTAAGTTCAGTTTACAACTTTATTTATTGCAGCATAGCTAAAATCTCTTCTTTAGTTAAGAAAATTAATAAGTAGTGTCTAGTACCAAAGATATACACTGTATTGAAATTATGACTATACTGTAAATCATCACTGCAATTAAAAGAACTAATCAGAGTGTATAACACAGACTATAAACTAGCAAAATTTATATAGTTACTACTATCCCCAGAAGTACTTTCTGAATAATGGGCACAGTGTTCAGATAATGGCTTCCTGTAAATGACAGGAGTCACATTTAATAGTGACAGACAAGGTTACTGCCCATGGTAGCCTGTATTACATGGGTATGCCAGTTGTGTGTTATCAAGGCAGACCATAAAAGCAAAGCATACCAAGCTTCCCCTGGCTTTCCTTTGGCTAAAAAATCACACCACCACTGCTTTCCAGTCTTTAGCTGCATTACCAGTTAATTAATCTCAAGACACATCAGTGGTTTCATGGGCTGTCAGTATTCTTGGCCACTAGGGCTTCTTTTATTGTACTGGCAATAGTATTTCACAACAACCTCTTTGCAAGAATTGGGGACTGTATCTTGAGTTACAAACAATAAAAGAGCATCAGGGACATGCTGTTTCTGAATTGCATAGCTCTAGACAGAATTTAGTAGGGCTTCACTCAATTTCATTCATCAAGGTGGTAACACAGGTACACTTGAGCACAAAATACACAGAAAGCGGTCATTACACAGAGACCAGTTTCTTATTTTCTTTCTAAGCCTACTGTATGAAGGAGGAGAAGCAAAGGGGAAGAAAAAAAGAAAGGAAAACTAAGTGGGTTACTCCTAGCACGAGTCAATCATTACTTCAATAAAACACTTACAATTTTTCCTCTGTCTTCACTCTCCTTTAAAAGTATACATAGCAATCTACAACGGTTTAAATGCTTTCAAATAGTGGTTGCTTAATAGAACAAGGGTAAAGAAACAAACAGAAATTAAACACCAACTGTGAAAGAGGAGCTATTTAAAACGTTTGAAGTTTCAGTATGACTAGTTCTGGAAGCCCACTGTGCACTGGGCTTTCTATGCATCACTCAGGCATCAATGCATGCACTAGCCGGAGCAGGAAGGTGGAGGCAGTGCTTACCTGCTTCAGACAAGTCTCTCAGGGAGCTGCTCAGTGCACTCCTCTTCAGCCCCTCCCCAGTGGCATAGCTGTCATCCAGGCAAGCTCTGTTCAGTGTCCCATTGCCAGAGTCTTTTTTCAGGCTGGAGCACTGAGACATGCTTGGTCGCACCACACCCTTCTGTTTTTCTAGTTCAGCTGAAACAAAGAGAATCATTTTGCAATTCATTTTTATTGAGTATAATGAAGGACATGGTAACATCATGATCTTTAAGGTCCCTTCCAACCCTCACAATTCCATAGTTCTATGATTCTGTGTGATCGTGTATGACCATGAATGATAGATAAGAGTTCATTATGGCACTGTTAGATGCCAGAGAGGAACTTCACCCCTGTGATAACAGCTTTATGTTACAACACACAGAAGAAAGGCTGTTCCTCTTGAGAAGGAACAGAAGGTAGAATTCCGTGTTTAGTCACAAACTCAGAAAAACTTATTTGAAGGGCCATCACTGAGCATTTCAGTGATGTAAATTATCCCTAGAATTCTTCCTGTAATAGATCCTACAAATTACAAACCCAGCTCTCCTCTGGCCACTGCTGTTTGTGGTTTTTACAGGCTAAATTTCCTCTGCAGCTACACTGCAGTAAATAGTAGTCCATGAACCCAGCTGGAGCTTCAGATATCATTGGCTTTTTTCTCTTTCTAGAGTCAAAGCCATGGAAAAAACCCCACATTATTTTCAACTTCTAAAGAGTTCTCATGGGCTATTTGTGTAATCAAGATTTTCTTTTTTCAATTACCTCGAAAATGCTCTATCATATGTACCTTTGTACTTACACTCTATTCTGTGCTTTTCCATTTCTTGAACCTCTGCAATTGACTCCCTCAAATCATCTGTAAACTTCTTCCTGTCCTGAGGATTCGGTGCATTGAAATTTATGAGTACTTTGATATCTGCTCCCGGAACAGCTGATGTGAGCCGAATACCATTGGGATAATCTAGAAGAAAAAGTCAGGAAAACCTGAGCTCTTATTATTTCAATTACTTTTAACAAAAAAAAAAAAAAAACCCACACAAAAACTTTTTACTAATATTACCATCCAGGGGACAAAGTCAGAGAAAGAAAAGTCTAAAGGCACAGAATTAGAATGAAATTCCCTAAGATACACTAGAACTGCTTAACCATCAAGATGCTGAATAAATACTGAAAGATAGTCTTTATGCAGCTGTTACCCCTGAGATACAATGTATGATATAAAAGGAAAATCCCAAGCAGGAAAAAAAAACACATTTAGGGGATATTATGGACATCCCCACAATAAAAGGCGGATTTTTCAGCAAACTCTCCTTGCCTCTTTTCTAGCTGCACATCTGAGAATACAAATTGTAACAGCTGGTTGCAGCTATCTCCTGGTTGAGAGGGGTTTGTTTACAGAAAGATAGGTTATAATGAAGATATTTTCTGCTGTAGAAAACAGCATCACCCTTTGCTTGAAGCACAGACCTGTGGAAATGGGATGTCAGAAAGTCTCGAAGTGCATGTTCTAATTCA
Source organism: Loriculus beryllinus (assembly GCA_039877255.1). NCBI lineage: Eukaryota > Metazoa > Chordata > Aves > Psittaciformes > Psittacidae > Loriculus > Loriculus beryllinus. Next base: position 6,269 of record JBCJKH010020512.1, on the reverse strand, counting down.
CAACATTTTCTTTTCCTCCACTGCCTGACCTTGTTGGTTTGCTAAAGCTCTCATATACCCACTGAAGTATTCGGCCTGAAGTTCAAGTGCTCCCATGTACTAGAAATTCATTCTCTTAAGAACCAGCAGATGATAGAAGGTAGTCTCTTCCCTCAAAGCCATCAGGGGTCAACGAGAGTTAAAATACTGAGAAACAAGTGCAAATGCAATGCTTTATTAAAAGGACATCTTAACTTCCTAATCAGTTGTAACTAGAAGTGAAGCAAGTCCATGTACCACACTCAGGTGAAAAAAGGTCCCAACTACTACAAGCCCCAAAGGTACAGAGGAGAAGGAGGAAGCAAGGATTTGGGGCTTCTGCTGAGGTTTGATATCATGGTCTTGCACAGAGGTAACATACAGCTGACCTGCTGCTCCTGACCAGACGCATCTACCCTCAATCATATAGAACAGCTACCTCAAGGTGTCTGCTGCTGTCATTCAGAATACCACCACATAGGATGTTGAGTACTGACACTGGAGAGGCAGTGAGCACTGCCAGAAAGTACACCACGTGGGAGTAGGGGAAACGAAAGAGCTTCTGAAACTAAACAAGAAAGCTTGGTAACCCCAGTCGCAGGGGCCACCTTCACATATGAACAAAGAACAAACTTCCACATTCTAAACACAAAACCATATTTGATCACCAGAGGTACTTCTCCACATTGTATTGATTAAGCATCAAGAAACACGGATTTACTGGCTTCAGAGACACTCTCTTTGCAGTGATGTAGCTGCTCACCCCTTCTAGCTTGTCAGTGATTTTGACTGAAAATGTAAAATGTATTTCTCTTATGACCTATTTGTTTACTAGAGATATATGGCACCATTCTCCCTATTCTCCCTTTCGGAGCTCATCCATCCAATGGAATTGGCTTCTATATCGTTAGCAGTGCACCACTTGATGGGTGGGGTGAAGTTTTCTATCATTAGAAGTCAATTCTTCTATCATTAACATCAATCATGTTGCTCAATCTCTTCAGTAGCCAAACCAGTATTTTTATTGCTTCTGCTTTAGTGACATGAAATTTTATCCACTGGAAATCAGGCATTTCTGACAGCTACTACACACAAATCTACTGAATATCATGATGGCTCTGGCCAAAATACCCCAAAGCTTGCTGTGGACAGGGGAAACCAAGCATATGAATTTTACAAACCAAAAGAGGAGAATATTTCTCTTTCCCAGCTGGAAAATACTACATTCCACCTATTGGGCACTGATACTGGAAATGTAATCAGCTCAGTGACTCACTGTAGTGAATTCACCTTACAAGCCCCCAACTGCTCCTACTGAGGTATCTCAGGGACAATGCTTCCACTTCACTGGGAGGAATCCAACCCTTTATTCCTAGTTTCTCTACAGCTATTTTTAAGTTGCTTGAATTGAGTGTTTCTGTTTAGTATGCTTATGAAATAGTTATTTATTTAACTTGACATCAGAGGAATTCAATATTCTCCTATTTTCATCAAAATCCAGGATATAAATATTTGGCCTTCCTCTCAAAAAATGAATTTTATATCATATAATGTGTGCACAAGAGAGAAAATGAATGTGTTTGCATATAAATAACCTGCAAGCTACATCACTGCTGCAAGCTCTATGAAATCTTCCCTTTTGAAATCTCTCCTTTTGAAATCTCCAGATGCTTCGACTCAATAACAGTGACTTCTTTTGAGAGGGATGAGCACTGGAGCACGTTCTCAAGGACAAGTGAAAACCAAGAGCCTTCCACAACAGAAAATCACAGAAACTGCTGAATGTCACACTGAACTGTATGCAGCTGATCGGGAAGGTCAAGGCTTGGTTTCTAAACCATGAAGTCAGGTCAAGGAGATCATCTCCCCATGTGCCACTGACCGCTGTGCTCTGCTGTGTAGTTAATGATGTTTTCTCTGGGCTTAAAATCAGAGCATTAGCACACTATTTGCCTTTTGTTGGGATTTTGCCTGGTAAGACTAAATCTGACAAGCATTAAAGATAAAAAGAGTTGATTGATCCAGATTACAACTGACATAAACAAGAGGTATCACAAAATAGAAACTTTAATCCAGACTCTGTTTTGCATTTATATTTGAAGGAGTATGTATCACCTAGGCACAAAGTTGGGACATAAATCAGGAAAACAAATTAAACAGTGCTTTGAGTTACACATATCATTATGAGAGCCATTACTTGTTATCATAGATTCAATTCCAGCTAACTGTACCACTGACTCAGCAGCAGAGAGATTTGTTCCTTTTCAAACATTTTACAAGTAGTAAAGTCACAACCAACACATTTAGCAAGATTTGGCTTCTGACTACAACCCCAAAGGCCTAACAGTAGTTTTGCTGTTTCTTATGCTGACACCATCTAAAAACTTCAGAGTTTTAAACTTTAGGCCTAAGTTAAATTGAGAGCAATTTTATTCCTAAATTCAGAATCAAGTCCTGTCCATCCCTTTCACTCACGCGTTTCTTTATTGTCTTCTATATTTTTGTCTGAATAAAATGGTTATCTAAAAAAGAGAGGAAGGACTTACACTGATTCTCAAACAGAAGAACTTGCATTCCATAGAGGGAAAATGACTGTCGAAAACTGTATGTAACAGAGTTCTTCTTCTTCTGAAAAATCTTGGTCACCTGAAAGTCATCAAATACACAAAGTGAATATCCCTTTGACCATACGTGTTTGTGGAACATTATTGTTAAGAGATAGCATATGAGGAAAAATTTTATACCACAGAAAGCTATAATCTGCCAGAAAATAGCAACTTGACATTTTTTTCCTTATTTTTAATGCATCTGATGTATTTAGTCTATGACTTCTGAAGGAACAAAGCTCGCTTTGAGGCACTGCTATCTCTTCACCAGAAGGTTTAATATTTTATCCAGATACAAAGCATTTGTGTTCTCCACAATTCTACTTGAAATTCCTGACAAAAAACCCACATCCATACTGTGCACTGCACGTGCCACCAGAAACGTGAGTATGTTTAAATGTTCCCTTTAAAAGCTCAGCTGCTGCCACACTTTTCTTCATTGTTTTTTCTTTGTCTGACTCTGGGCAGGAAATGCCTATGGATCTCTTCAGACAAGTTTAATTCTTAGTCGTTATTTTCAGGCGCTGTGACCTTCTAAATTTGCTCCACTTCTGTGCTGCTCCAGAGACTCTCTTACACTACCTCATCCATGACCCTTCTTTTCCTGATGATTGTATAGCGCCTATTTCAATCACAGCTGAGTTTGTGGCAACCTGCATTTTTTGCTACAATAGAAGAAACATGCTACTATTCACCACCAATTTTGGGGTTCTCCTAAAGTGTGAATGCAGTCACTCTTTCTCTTTAAATGCGAGAGGTTTATTTTTACAAGTTCTTTCTAATTTTAACTTTTGGTGATGGCACCTGGTCAACTGACAGCTTTGTTCAATATTATTCCCAAAACAGTTTGATAAAACTACTGACATCAAAGTAATAAAAAATTACAGAAAACTTATAACCTGAAGATAACAATGTTCCATCATTTTACACCTGAGCACATTTACAACTAGAAGGCTACGCTCACTATTGAAAGGATATTTTTTACAGCAATTTACTTCCTGGTTTTAAGGTCTGAAGAGATGTAAAAATCAAACCCAATAAGGTTGGGCATCTGAGTCATGCCTTTTTCATTAAAAACCATCACATTTTTAGTTTAGTTCTAAGGTTCTCAGGTAACAGCCAAATACACTCCAAATAAAGTGCAACAAATTTTCTTATTTTGAAGAGTAAATCAACCAAATAATTCCAAACTGTCACCAGTTTTGTATGTCTGTTTTGCAAAATACCCGTCAAGTTAAATACACACTGAAAAGTAAAGTCAACTGTAAAACCTATTTCAACATATCCTGTTCCCATTTCAAAGAAGAAACATGTCTGGTTCAGAGAACATCTGGGAATATGAAGTAGTATGTAATTTTGTTTTTCCACAAGTAACTTGAATTCATTATTCCCAGGGAAAAGAATGTCTCTGTTTACCCAGTAAGGCAATGGGTAACCTGGATGTAATTTTTTCTTTATGGTAAAAGCTATTGCATCGAAGTACTTCCTTTTACAATAGAGCGTGGTAATCAATAAACGGCTTCAGTTTAAGAGCAAATTCTATATAATGAAGAAGATTTAAACCTCAATCATCCCAAACCTGTTGGAGTACAGAGTAACAGGTAATAGATATCTCTCTTTAGGCATGCTCATGCCCTGAATTGCTGCTGGTTCCCTGGAGCCAGGTGTTCTGAACACCTCACTAGCAGCCTGTCCACCCCAAGATACATACCACAAGAAGGTCATTAAATAAAAATATTTCTCGCTGGTGCAGTCCAAGCTTCTGAGGTTTATTTGGGTCTGGAACTTCAAACAGCCTACAGTAGCAAACCAGTCTCCGGTGGGGTAGCGAGAGGACCTGTGATAATATAAAAAGTCATGGTTAACAGAGCAAGAGGTAGCCAAGAAGGAGCATCTTTCATACCCACAGCCTTCTTCTGAATACCTGAAATATTTCTAGCTCTAAGGCCATAGGACTTTTTCATCAATATACCAACAACAGAGAAATAAAGATTTATATGCCACAAAGTTGCATGATACTTAAACTTCCTCAAAGTTCTTGTATAAAACATTCTCTAACAGCTCACATTCTTGTATATGGATGCCAGAGAAACTTTTACTGGGGATAGAGTCTTACTTTGTGGAATGATAAAGCCCTGAAAGAACGTAGGGTTAAGCAAGTGAAAGCTAAAAACAAAGGATGGTTCTTTCCTGAGCATTTTATCATATCTTTATTAGAAGTTGCAAAGCAACTTTAGCTTTTGTGAGAGGAATAAACAGATGTTGTATGTTACTTTTTATCAGTCATTGAATAAAGCCATTTTGTTCATTCCCCAATACCAAGGACATGGTGACACCAGGAAGAAGTAAATGCACTTTCAGTCTGCCTTATTTGCTCAGGCTGGCAAGAAAAACAAGAATAATTTTCTATTTTCTGATTTGAACTATCTGCTGAAGCTCTGTCCAGAGCTACTGTTTTCATCCTCAACAGAATGCATTTCTTCCAAATGCAAATGCTGATATCTTGTTAACAATATTAAAAGAAATCCTTTTAACTTTATAAAAATTTGAAGTAGAGAATACTCTTTGGTAACCAGACATAGATTTCATTTATACATTATATTTCTTTGTAAGTCCTCATTCTGCATGGGAATTACAAGATGTGCTAGGTCAAAAAAACCAGTCAAAGACTGCTAATGCTGCTTCTTCCTCTACGTGAGCAGGAAGAAGCAAAAAAACCCAATCCAAAACTGAGGGTGTAGAAGAGTTTAGGGTTCATTATCTGCCCTCATCCCTGGTTGGTTAGCAAGTTGTTTGGTGAGACTTCATTTTTTTCTCCCAAATCCAATGATAACCATGCTAATAACAGATAGAATACTAGTTATATTTAATTTACCTATGGCATGAATTTAATAATCCTCCTGGATTTGCAAGGAGAAGGCATTTAAGAAAGAAATGTGCCATGTTCTAAAGGAGCAATGTGGTGAAGAACGCAGGAGAAAGCAATGGTTTCTGTTTTCAGGTTATTCTGGTAACTGAACCTTCAGTGCAAAGCATCGGAAATGAATGTCTCATGTTCTCATTCTCTCCTACCTCAGCTTAGCTCCAGACAGCACACAGCAGCTGAAGATTTGCCTACAGCAAGGTAAAAAACCCCAACGAAAGTCACTGAGCCTATAAACTTGCAGACAACTACAGTGAGCTCTGGTATTGAAATTTAACTGCAGACAATGCTTTCACTCACAGCAATAGATGAGCTGGTAAGATTCCCTTCCAGTCTATTTTATAAAGGTCACATCTTCCTGTCTGTTTCTACGGTTCAGTGGTACTGCTAGACATGCATCCATGGAACAGTGATAGGCAGTTTTCTGAGGAATGTGAATCTAGGTTTGCATGATTTTAATTGTTTACACAGAAAAAGCAAGAAATGAAAGACTGCGAAAACAAACGAAAGTTTAAAGTTCCTTCTTCACAGTGTTCAGTTTACTACAAGAGAGACATTGAGGAGCTGGTGCAGGGCCTGGAGCACAAGCGTGCTGAGGAGCTGCTGAGGGACCTGGGGGGTTCAGTCTGGAGCAGAGAAGGCTCAGGGGGACCTGATGGCTCCCTCCAAGTGCCTGCCAGGAGGATGGAGCCAGGAGGGGCTGGGCTCTGCTCCCAAGGAAC
>JBCJKH010020507.1:340-13041 GCA_039877255.1 Loriculus beryllinus | reverse complement strand
TCCCTGGAGAGCTGCATCAGCCTCTGGCTGTGTGTGAGAGGTGGAATTAATTTCCCTTATGGTAATATTAAGTTAATGGTGCCTGTGAGAAAGTAAACAAGGATACAACACAATAGATTTATATGGGAAAAAAACACCTCAAGATTGCATTTGAAAGTCAATGGGCTTAGCTATTAACTATGGAGACCTTGTCTCCCATCTTGAGCTTTGTTTTCCCAAATCAGGGGGCTGGAGGTCAAACCTGAGTAAAAGGATTCAGGGTAGAAGGAAAGGATTTGACCCACCAGAGCTGACTGCTACCCCAGGGGTTCTACCCCTGCAGAACCAGTCTGGGCCCATGTGCAGTATTTCCTTTCATTAAAAAAATAGGTTTTCTTTTAGGTGCTTTTATTCCATAAAGAACAAACAGAAACTCTCAAAAGCTGCTTTACTTGGTCAGTGTTTAACTTCATCAGGAGGTGTGGGCTCAGAGGATGTAATGTCAGACCGGTTGATTCGTGGGGGCTGCACCCCAAAGACAGCTTCTGTTCTCATGACACCTTTTGTCAACCCTCCTGTTAACCCACAGGGCTCCTTCCTCTCCTGCCTGCAGCTGCCTTTCTCTGTGCAGTCCCTGATAGTGCTGGAGGGACAAAACCACCAGCCCCAGCTGCTGACAATGGGCTTTAGATAGGGGTTTTAGCAGCCCTGCTGCATACTGGTGAAGCCCCTGATCCTCTCCCTTGCCTCTGGGCTCCTCCTCTTCGCTGAAGGTTTGGGCTAAGCAGTCACACCAACATGAATTAAACATGTTTATTTTCTTTTAAGTAGAAGCTGATAAGTTATTAATTACAAAGGGAAAGAATCCCCAAAGAAGATCTCAGCCTGGGAGAGAGCCCAGGACAAGACAAGGTGGGGGACCAGAGCCCAAGCCCAGCTGGAAATTGATTTTGGGAATATCCTGGTTCATTTAAATTAGGTCTCTGAACCAGCAGTGTACTTCTGGTATTTTTAGAGTATTTAGGCTATTAAAAAATTGCTGGAGCGTTTGTTTTTCTGTTAGACATTCTGGGTTTTCTTTGGTTTTACTTTTCAGATGTTTTTAAACAAATTTTAAATTAGATCAAAAACTCTCAGGCCTATGAAAAGGGTCTTAGGTGGTCTGCGCACAGTAGAGCTGAGGACTTGTGCTGTTGTCATGTACAGACATCAGCTTAGAGCTAGCAAGAGGACTTTAGAAAGGCAGGAAGGCAATTAAGGACAGAAGCTTCTTGTACTGGGAACAGTTAGAGCTAAGTGAAACCCTGAGAATGATCACTAAACAATCACATGAACAGTGGCATGAATGCAGCTTCAGTATCACTACACTACTGTGTTTGCTTGTAATGGCATTTTGGACACTGCATCACTGACAGGTATGTTTTAGAGCAGAGTGAGAATGCTGCCAGCCTCAAGCCTTGGGTCCTGCCTGAAAGAAAGTCCTGAGTGAAGTTTCCAACCCTAAAACTACCTGAAAAAGCCTGAAAAGAGGACCATCTGCTTGAGTCTGCTGCCAGCCTGAAGCCTGGTCCCCCCATTGGGCAATGCCACATGTCTACTTAGCAGAGAGGGGAGAAAGCATCAAGACAACTCATGTGAGCAGTTGTACTTATCCAGCAGAGCTTAAATTTTGACCATTAAGTGATTATGGCAAAATACTCACCATCCATCTACAAGCTAGAGAATTATTTTCTAAAACTATTCAGCACATAATTAGGAATAATGAATCCAACAAGAGGAACTGAAAAAGTGGTGAAATTCATAGGAGGAATTATTCAGTTTAACTTAGTCAGCCTTATTAATAAAGGGTTGAAATATAGTTGAAATTGAAAAATGTCTTCGAGGATACTGCACAGGCAGTGGCAATGGATGGAGAGAGGGGTAAGAAAAAATGCTGAGGTTGAAAAAAAGCACTGCACCAAAGCATACCCATCACTATGGCTCCTGCTGTCCCCTGATGACCCTCACGATGCTCAGCAGCTGCTCCGGGAGTGCCAGTCTTCCAGCGAAGCAAGGCATGGCATTAAGCCCTCAAATATATCTTCTGGTGTTTGACTTTAAGGTTGACCATAATATGGTAGAGAGGAGAGCATGTGTCAGAGTCCTTATTCACAGCAGCATCTCCCCATAGCTGTGCTACATACCCCGGGCTGAGATCTGTAATGATATAGGGGAGGTTCACTCACCTGCATCAATTTTCTCTGTAATGAGATGCAAGTGGTGGGCTGGTTTGACAGCTGTGGGATTTCACTCTTGCAGACCCTCAGTTTTATATATCTGGTGAGTTTTATGTCAAAAGAGGGGGAGTTTAAAGTACACTAACGCTTTGCTTAAATAATAGGCAAGAAAAACAGCCCCTCTATTTAAAAGCAATGTCTCTGTGTCCAAGCACTGTCTCCTGTAAAATATCCTGCTCATTTTTCCTTGTTCTGTTTTTATCAGAGACTGAATTTCTGAAGTGCTTCTGGTTTACCCAGCGTGACAATGGAAGGTTCAGAGTCAGAAGGGATTTCTGGAGGTGATGTGTTTTGCCCAGGTCTCTTGCTGCAGAATTTTGGACATGCTTTGGGCAAGCAGTGCCCCCTCCTGAGACAACTCTTCCAGGGATGCTTGAAATCATAAAGTAAAGGTCACTGGGGATGGCAGGAGCTGTGCATCTTTCTGGGTCACAAAAAGAAGGAAAAAGAAAGCAGTGTAGAAAAAAAGATTTCTTTAAAATATTATGTTTTCATTGACCAAAACCTTCCAGCTCCTGTGATGCCAGAGCTCTCAAACATCGTAACACACATTTCAGGGGCAAAAGGGTAGAAATCAGAGCAGGCAAATGTGGGGAGCTAAATACACAGAAATGGCCTGAATGCATCATCTGGATTTTCTTTCTCTAGCCTCTTGTTAGACTTTGAAATAAAGAAAAAAAAAAAAAAGACAGAAAAAAGATTTAAACATATTTCAGAGTAATTGAACTATGCTCACATTAACTTACACTAAAATTAGTTTTAATTAAATGAACTTCCCCTATTTGTAGCTGGAAGGTACTTATGTGAGATAAAAAGCTCCGTTCTAATAACACTGAGACTCACCACCACTTAATTAGCATCACAACTCAAGGCAGACCAAGCAGGAAGGCGAGTGGGGAGGTGGACTTGTGCTGCTAGGTGGGATTTTGGGAAGAGATGCCCCCTCCTACAGCAGCCCCCATCCCACAGCCCACCCAGCACCGTGAGGCACGCCGGGAGTGGAAATCACACCTAGTATTTGACACAGTTTGTGGCAAAAGCAATTATAATTAACATTATATTAAATATTAAGTCAAGATCATAAGACGTTGATTGGTACTGATTAGCTGTATAATCCATAATTAGAAATCACTGCACCCTTCACCAGGTACTGTAGTGCTCTGCTTATGATTTCTCCGCTAAATTAAGCGAGTGATTCAGCTTTTGCCCTGAGTTTTACTTTTGCATTTAATTTAGGGCAGAAGAACATGCTGGCAAGGAAAGGCTCAAGACCTGCTCCTGCTGAGGCTGTTCCCAAACTCTTGATCCTAAAGGCAGCTCCCCATCACTGCCACACTCATGAGAAAGTGATGGCCAAATTGCCCTGGATCAACCCCAGCGCTGCTTTGTGTGTGCAAGACATAGAAAGAGGAAAGCTCCTTGTGTATTTACTCACCATCAAAATGGTCAATGCAAAGGGTGAAGTCAAGGCCGTATATGCTCTCCTGGCTGTTCTTAAGCCAAGTCAGGTAAAACAGTATTAAGCAGCTCTTAAGTTAGCATAAACTAGGGGTACGCTGATACCCTCCCTGATTCTAGGAAGCAGCGAGAGAAGACTCTTTAGCCTGATTCAATTTCAGATTATCAAACCCATCTATGCATCTCTCATTAATGGAACAGAAACATGACCCTTTGGTAAAATAGTTTGGAGGGGACAGTGGCTCTGGGCTGGAGAGCTGTTGCAGGAGGGTGGGTTATTCAAGGTGTTTAGGAAGGCTTGTTGCAACAGCCCTGCCTCCCTTAACAAGGCCTTTCCCTGACTTCATGGGTCCATTTATCATAGGTATCCATTTATACCGGATAATGTTGTGACTGCACATAAGGAAGCACTCAAGATTTGTTAAAGTAAAAACCAAAATCCCCTAACCTTCAGATTTCATGTCTCTGCTACTAGTTTCAGTTATTGCCTTGGTTGGAGACTCATCTGTGATTTTCCATAGTATTACTGGATAAAAATAATAAAAGTCAGCAAATAAAACCCCAAACCTGTGGCAGCCTGACTGTACCTGCTGGAACTCGAGCAGCATCCTCCAGCGCTGGAAGCAAGCTGGTTCAGAGGGACCTTCACAGGCTGAGTTCTGCACCCGTTGGCAAACCCAGGGCTAGAAAGAGAAAATACACTGACTTAGAATCATAGAATCGTTGAATCATAGAATTGTTAGGGTTGGAAAGGACCTTAAGATCATCTAGTTCCAATCCCCTCTTTTCTGATGGCACTCTCTGGAGTCCTAGGGAAGAAATCTTTTCATTCCTTCTGCCATTAGAGCATGCATTGTTATCTTTTGCACTGACTAATATTGCCTGGGAGTCGAGATGAGTTGCTGGGCAGAGCCCGACGCTCACAGTCAATTAAATCAATGCAGTTGTGACGCTCCACTGATTTTTCCCTATCCAAGGGTTTGTCCCAAAATGCAGCATACACAGTGTTACAGGGAACATATGGAATCACAGGTAGTGTGGCTGCCAGTCTGGCTAAGAAAGACAGGAAAGCTGTGCTCTGGGTCCACGTTTCCCTGCAATGGGCATCGTGAGATGCAGCCCTGGCCTGGGCCAGGGAGGCACTGCACCATGTGATGTTCACACACACATTCTCACAGCCTTTTAATTAATTATATCAATGGTTATTATTAATGGTATTAATAGTGGTATTTTTATTTAAGTGGTGGCTTTAGTATTGCATAGCTCATTTTCTTCTTTTGGCTAGTCCGGGGAGATCTCTGCGATCTCTCCTGCACAGGAACTGCCCTGGCTGAACTCCTCAACCAGCTGTGTGTCCTAGGGAGATTTCCTGTCCAGCTACAAAGCATTCAAAACCTAAAGACCTTTTCCTGGGCTTCCAGCAACCTGAAAAATAGAACAACAAACAAACAAACAAACGGAAGTGAGGACCAGAAAGCACTCCCAAACCCATTCTTTACTGAAACGTTTTTAGTGTAAGGGATACCTCTGAGTCAGCAGCTAAATGGGCAGTTATTTAAGAAGATTCCCATACCATGACTATCAAAACCAAGGTATTTCTACTCTTTCAGCATTTTCATTAGAAAAAAGAAAAAATAAAAGTAAAACCAAAAAAGCATCATTTCCTTCCTGCATATCACCCTGAGGTGGGCAGCTTCAAGTGCCAGGTGGCTGCTGCGCTGCTAGGCTACTGCTAGGTGCAGTATCTTACCATAAAACTGCATTTGCATCAGCCCTCATCTCCCATCTGTGATGCATGACAAATCCACCCACCCATCAGACAGCTTTTTGGTTTGTGAAATACCAAAAGTGTCTGTGTTATTGCCCACAGAACCAATGCATTACCTCAAAGAATGGGCACCAGAGCGGAGGTCTGGATCCACTGCCTGCCCTGGAGCTGAAACACTGCTCGAGTAACAGTCATGGTATTGCTGCAAAGAAAGAAAAAAAGCCCTCCTCTCCAAAATGGCTGCAAAGAGTAGGTCTCTGCAGTCCCTTCTTAAACACTGAAGATATTTTCATTTTAAAATATCAACTTCAAGACAGGTTTAATCTCCAAAATGGCATTTTCCAGTTTAAAAAATAAAAAACAACGCAACTTCAAAAATGTCTCAAGTTATTTCTCCTTCTATTTTTTCCCAATTAGACTAATCTAAAATGAGTGAAAAAATGTTTCACGCCCTAAGATCCTGAAACCTCTGGTGTCAGCTGAAACCGTCACTTCTGCTCACAGCTTCAGCCCTTGCTGCAGGCACGGCTGCTTTGAAGCCTTTGAAGTGTTTGTGGTACAGACAGAGGCTCTCTGCAGAGAATGCTGGTTGTTTTATATACATATTTAGTGTGTAAAATGTACATGTGTGTGTTTGCGTTAGTATAATATGGATTTTCACGATGCATATGGAAAGATGTAGAAGAGTTCTTGACTTGCAGAACAAAAATCCACTGTCTGCCTTGCTGATAGCATCCATAAGGTGACTTTTGCCCATGACTAGGTGACTTCAGCACTGTCCTGAGGATGTAAATGAAACTATCTGCTGACCTTCAGAGAGACCAAAACAGTTCAATTAGTTGTGTATATAGTTGTGTATATAAAACTCACTCAATCTTGCCTTCACTGTCACAAAGTAGCTGATATAATGACCCTGTGTTTATTTTGGGGACGTGATGCAATATATTTGATTAATAATTGGTTTTTTGAGCTAATTAACTCATGACATAACAAACTTGATTCTGGGAAGCAAGGTGTGCGGTTTCAGAGGCAGCATCTCTGCTTGTGTATGAAATGATCTTTTGCCAAGGCTCCACTTCAGCAACTGGTAGGATTAATTTAGTGGCTGATTTGTCTAAATTGTTAAATTTCCCTACATTTTTTTTTTTTTGGCAGGAAGAGGTGCAAAATTGATGCCTCTATTTCAGAATGAGTTGCATTTATTCACCATGCAGAGCAATTGTTGCAGCCTGTAACAGATGAGGTTTAATCACTAATAAAAGCTTTAGAACTCAACGCAGCCAGTTCAGCCTATGTTATCTCAATGGTTTGATGAACAACTTCTCCCACAGACTGACTTTTAAAGAGAAGAAAAGTATGAAGGATTCCTCACAACATCTGAAATGGAAAACCAATTACATTCTGTGACTCTACAAAAATATTTCTGAGGACAGGTAATATATTTTGCCAGGATAATGTCCGTATTCTAGGAGTGGATCTTATCAGCTTTTGTTTCCTTTCTTTAATGTAAGCCACACTGGTAAACATTGGAAATAGATAGGCAAAATAGAACTAACCCTCTGTTTTTCACACAATTGCCCTTTGTGCTGCTATATTTTTATTTTTTCTAGCTTTTATGAAGCCATCATTAATTGAGTCAGACAAGGTCAGGTGAGACTTTTTTTCTCCTTTGCAGATGCTGAGGCTTATAAAGCGTCAATCACCTCTTCCATAACCAAATGTTTAGTACCTTCCGGTTGGGTTAATTAGAGTGCATTCTTCACAGCTCTGATAATAATCACCACTCCACCACACAGCAGTGGCTAGAGACTATTTTTTCATTTGTTATTTCTTCGTAACAGTAAGCATTTATGTAGTCACACTGTTTAAACCATTGGTTCTTTTGGGTTCAGCAAAAGGCTCATGCGAATATACTTGGAACACCAAGTTCCAGAAGATAAGAGCATCACCTGCGCTCACGGCCATTCCCAAACTACATGCAGCACAGCATCTTGTATATACCTCTAAAATAGGTGACCTTTTTTTTCCTTTTAGAGAAAGACAGAATATTCATAGGGAAAAAAAAAAAAGATGACAAGAAAGAGAGAAAATCACTGAATGTCCAGCATCGATTTAGAAACAGGCTTTGCCAAGCAGAGTGAAAAGGAACCATATATTCAGTGTATGGTTATTAGTATTGATAACAGGGCTTCCAAAAGAAAGAGTGGGGAATGAGTTAGGAAACAAATACATTTCTGTAAGTAAAGTTTTTCCAATTCAGATGTTTTTTTAGGAAGTGGGAAAAAAAGCTGCTTCTCAAATGTCAAGCACTTGAAAGACTAAAAATACATCACCGGAATAAATAAATTAACCCAGAAGACAGGACTGATGCTCTGCAGGCATCAGGGATTAAATAAATTCACGAAATTCAAAGTAGTATTCCAGATAAGAGCTCTTTGTGCTGCAGCATGTACAGCTTATTGATTATAGGATTGAGGTGCTGTGCACTCTTGTAAAATGTACTCTGGCTGATATGACTTAATCCTGCAGTAATGTACAGCCCGGTGCACAAGGCATGGAGCTGGCTAGTAGTTTCTTATTTCTTTTAATCTTGGTTTTGTCTTAGTTTGCTGCACCACATCTGTGCTGTCTCCCACCAGTGTTTCCCCAGGCAGTGTTTGCCCAGGATGAGTGACAAGAGGCACTTCAGAAGGTGCTGACTCAGCAGCATAAGGGTTGGGCTGCCCAACAGAAGCCTGCAGGACAAGGGCCATGGAATTATTCCTTGGTTATCTTCCACAGAGGTGTAAAGCTTAGCATTCTTCCATCGCGTTGCATGTGCTGGCTGCAAGGATGAGTGGTCCTGAGCACTGGTGATGCCTGGTTGATACAAGGAGCCTTGGGGGAGCAGCCCAGATGGAGATATTTGTTCTGCAGACTTTTACATTTTGTTATATGAGCCCACAAATGCAGTAGAAGTATGTCTAACCAAGATGAAAACACTACCTGTCTAACAAGCAATCCCAGAGTGTCTATTATACATCCAGCTGAAATGAATTTTGGTTAAGTTCCAATCAACCTGTTTTCCATTGCAGAGGATGTTTTCACCCTCCTGGTCAGATGTTGAAATGCCAAGATCACTCTGCACTTAGACATAAAGATGTTTCTTACCTCCTTTGGAAGCTGTCCTGCCTCTGGTGCTCAAATTCAGCTCCCCTCCGAAGGTTGCTCAGTAGAGTCAGCAGACCTCTCCAAACACGGAATTTTACCGTATAATTTACCAAGAAAGGGGAAAACCTCCAGGCCTCAAGGAGTGTGAGAAAGCAGCTGGACATGGCAGTGATGCTGTCACGTCATGACAGTCTCCTGGCCCATCTCTCCTTGGGGTTGGTGCCCTTTACCTAGCATCTTCCCAGTTTTAGGCGTCCTTGGGTGATAGTTTTCTGAATCACTGAAAAAAAAGATTGATCTGACCAAGGGGAAAAACTGTTATCATTCATTGTGTTCTCTTTGGTGTGAGGGAAGAGTTGAACAAAGGAGCTGCAGTGGTTTGGCTTTTGGGTAACCTCAACTCCTACAGGTTTTGCAAATCTCCCAATATCTTACTTCACCAAAATCAAGGCTCTTAATTTCAAGACATATAGCCTCTACTACATAGCACTGCCTCTCGAGCATGATCCATAGAGCCTGTATTTTAACACCCAAGATTCATTAATATTTCTTGCAGAGTGTTCAGTAAGTAGCAAATAAAGCAGGAAGTGTCCCAGATGTTGGAAAGAAAAAATGGAATTATTCATTGCTTACTAACGTCAAATGCTAATGTGAGAAAAGCATCCTTGAAGAAATCCTTGACTAAAATTCATCAGAGTGATGTGAAATCACTGTTTTAATTATGCATTTTTGAATGTATTTATTAGTCCCGGTTCTGATCTGACTTACAGATGTTTAACAGTGATAAGGGTCTACCGCATCTTTGGAATTACTCATGATTTATAATGACAAAACTTGGATCAGAATTAGGTCCTTGTCATCACTCTATAATACCCTTTCATCAAACTTCTTCACATTCAACAGATGAAAGAGACCGTGGTTTCTGCAATTTCAAACCCTACCACTGAGTCCATTAGCTTGTTTTTTGAAATTTCTCCTCCAGAAATGACGAATCTCACACAAAATCTTGCCTGCTTAAGCTGTATTTGCCACAAGAAACCTGACAGCAAAGGAATTAAACTCTTTAGTCTACCAAAATGCTGTGTTTGGTTAACACTTGTGCTGGCTACAAACACTGTATTTTAACAGAGGAGTTAATTACCTTAGATATACTCATCTATAATCTCATTCTCTGTATCCTTGCTGTTGTGGCTATTGAGTATGCTCAATACCAGAGGTTTGGGGTTTTTTTAAAATCCAAACCCTCTTCAAGAATGATTCAAATTCATGTGTTTTTCCAAAGAATGATGGAGTATTAAACTATTGCTTGTTCTAGAGCTGATCCAGAATGAGCGAGTCTCCGGGGATGGCTTACTCCCTAAGGCATGAATGCATGATTAAGCTAAATGTATTCCATAAATGCCTTGACGACATTAAATGAAATTTTTTAAAGAACAGATGGAGAAAGTTAATAAATATTTCATTCTATAATATAAAACTCACTTCTATATTCACAACTTCAGGGATCCTTAGCTTCACAGATATCAATAAGTCTGATGTATTTCTTGCTGCATTCTCATTCTTCTGCCCTGGTGTCTCTTATGGGATCATCATTTCTGCATGCTTGGATTGTTTTATGGGATCAGTGAAAGGCAAGTGACTGTAAATCTTGACCCCCTCTGCTCCTGGATTATATACTTTTATTCTTTGTGACCATAAGTGTTCATCTCTACACTGAATAGATAATTAAATGACAAAAATTATTCAAAGGGAATTTATAGTGAGAAATTATCACTTGAAGAACTGATGGAGCACAGGCATTGCCCAAAGAGATGTCAAGAAAAAACAAAACAAAACCAAAACCAAACAAAGTTTAGAATGGCCAAATAAAATACTGAAATATCTCTACATTTGTAAATGTCATGAAAAATCTATTGACTGGGAAGAACCCACGATTTTCACCTGTGTATACCAATTCTATTCAACCAAAATTTCTATTAAGGGAAAACAGTGTGAATTTTGCTTAAGAACTGTAGACCAAGCCTGTTATTCCTATGAAAGAACTAATCTTTACATGTGGAAATTACAGTTTTTCATTCAATGTATGCCATGAATCTTGTAAAGGAATAATTAGAACTTGCTCCAAAAGGGAAGAAATGCCAGACTTGAATAATATTTTAGGAAGAGCATTAACAAACATTTTTATACTGCCAACAGTCTTCACTGCTTTTTAGAAGAGATTTACGTTACATTATTAATTAACCATACTGAGTCAATAGTGTGACATAAAGCTCGGGAGATATATGTTCAGCACAAACTATGACATTCATGAGAACAGCATGCATTTTAAGGAAATGTGATTTAAAATTTATGCAAATGAGTTCAGCAAACAAGGGCCCAACAAACTACTTCAAAGCATCAAGATCCAGCCTGAAAAACATGACAGCATCAAATCTTTACCATTTCTCAAGCGTCTTCACAAACTTCTGCATACATGAAATGAATTACTTCACCTCGTGGACCTCTATAGCTTGGTGTACCTCAGTAGCTTGGATTAGCATGCATTACTTTTCACAGGACCATTGCAATCTGTCAGACACCCAGGAACCTGCAAGAACTTAAAAATATCTAAATGGTATAGAATTTGTCTTTTTGGAGCTGACTTTTGTGCTGTCTGTAGAATACAACAAGGTCCCATGCTGAGCTGGCTGACAGGGTCTACCCCATAACAGCATGATTGTTTCCTCTCCCTTTCCCCCAACTCTGATCATCTCTGTGGGGTTGAGAATCCCCACAACACTGCATTCAGAAAAATATTAAAGGCAGAGTAATGTGGTGCTGTAAAGAAATACAAATTTATTCGTGTTAAGTTCCATGCCATAGAAATTCATTTATTCACTTGTTGAATGTTAGGTTAGGTCCAGGTACATTTGCATCTTTGGAATCAGGGCTTTTAATGAAAAACTTTCTCATGTTTCCCGACATCCCATTAAAACGGTTGTCCTTTGACGTCAATTAGAGCCAGCTTAAAAAAGAAATCATCCATAATTGCTTTTCAGAAATAGACATTATAGTGTACACAGTCGCAGCCAGATTCGATTACCTCTTACAAGAAACAGGGATGCTGGGAAAACCATAAAACTCCAGCTCTGCTGAATATGGATGTAGGGCTCTGCTGGCAGCCGGGGAAATCTGCTTTTAGCAACAAAGGCTTTTCCTTGGACTTCAAACTTATGCAAAACCCATAGACATACCTAAATTTCTCCAAAGTGTGAAAATGCTGAAGGTGGATGTTCACCTGGGTCTGGTTTTGGACTGACAGTGACTGGATGCTCAGTGCTCCATCCCTGCCTCCATGCAAGAGTAGTGTAGTCATGCACCTATGCTGATAATTATAGTTATGAAAACAATCTAGTCCTCAAGACTTGTGTGTGTTTCATTACAAGGAGCATCACCAATTTTCTCAAAGAAAGATCTTCTCCAAATTTGTCTTATTCCAGTGACTTCATAATGTCTCTGCCAACCAAGTAGAAGACAAGTCCTGAAAGTAAAACCAGGGGAACACCTGCCGCAGCAAACATGAACGACCACCCGTAATACACGTGCACGGGTACATCATCCATGCACTTCTCACTTCTCTCCAGAAGGATGTACTTCTGAAAATCAGCAACGAACTCCTTCCATATCACAAAGAGAAATATGAGCAGGAGAAATAAGCCTCCTGGAAAGAGAGACAAAGATGAGTTATTCTCTGCACATAGAACATAGAAATAAAATTGAGAAAAGATGGCAACAGATTTCCGTTTATTCCTGCAGGTCCTCTGCATTGAAGCTTAATGTTGTAGAGTTATTATCCATGATACTGCTATACAGGTTCCTGTGAAAGACAAGCCCACTCGCCATGGGAGAGACCCACACCACCACGACCAGCTTGTGCACAGCTGCCAGTGCACCAAAACCTCCTGCTTTAACCACCAGTGCTACTGAGGGCTGTTACAGCTGATAATAATCACATAGATATTATTATATCAGCTGATATAAATATATTATAGATACTATTATATCAGCTGATATATATATATCAGATCAGC
>JBCJKH010020506.1:0-10110 GCA_039877255.1 Loriculus beryllinus | reverse complement strand
TAGATTGGATATAAGGAAGAAATTCTTTACTGTTAGGGTGGTGAGGCACTGGAATGGGTTGCCCAGGGAGGCTGTGAGTGCTCCATCCCTGGCCGTGTTCAAGGCCAGGTTGGTTGAAACCTTGTGTGGCACGCTTTAGTGGGAGGTGTCCCTGCCCATGGCAAGGGGGTTGGAACTGGATGATCTTAAGGTCCTTTCCAACCCTAACTATTCTATGACTCTATGATTCTAATATAGAGGGAGACGATGCAGTACCTAATACCCTGCAGAAGAAGACAGTAGTTTCAAACTAATGGACAACACTAAAGACAGCGTGACCAACGCAATGAATCAGAGCTGTGCAGCTTCAGAGGAACAGAGAAGCGGAGGAATAAAAATCAAGGCTTATAGCTTTTAGCCCCAGCACTCAAAGAAAAAGCAGTGTCCTTCTTAGGAAGGCTGAGCCCTCAGTTGCTCCCTGCTTGCAGTCCCATGGGACAGATAGGGACCCCTTGCCCCTGGAGACCTGTCCCCACGCACCAGCCATCACTCACAATGAGTGCAAGTGCTCTGCTAATCACACCACCCCTGCGGCACTTCTAACCTGCACTAACCAGCCTCCTTCAGGGGATCAGCGAGTGGATACCTTCTCAGCATCCCGGCTCAGACTTACAAATGGCAAAAGGGATAATTAAAGCTGAGCTGTTAAAAAACCCTCCCTGCAGACTCCGTCCTTCTGTGAAACAGCAGGGGTTCCTGATTCCTCAGGACTCCAGAGTCCTTCTTGCAAAGAAGTTTAACAGTAATTTCTGCCATCCTCAGTGTCACCAGCAAACCCAGCACCTGTATTTGGCATCCACAGAGCAGCATCTCTTTAGCCGTTGGGTAGCAGGCAGGGAAGGAGGAAAGGCGAGAAGGTCAGAGGTGGAAGTAGAAAGGCAAAATATCATTTGCCAACCTTTAGGTGGCATTCAGCATCAAGCACTAGAGCACCCACCATGTGCTCCATCCTTTGCTGACAGCCTGCAGGCAAACTCAGCAAAGCTCCATGCAGGGAGCAGCCCTGGCAAAGTCCCGGGGGCTGCCCCTGCTCCATCTTTCTCAGCCACCCAACTACACAGCAGATAAATCCCAGAGTGCCTACAACAGCCTTCATCCATCCGTGAGCATGGTAGAGCCCCCGTGCCTCTGTACAGCCCCAGGTTGAGGGTGAAACAGTGCAAGCCACACCACTGTTCATATCCTGTATTATCCATGACAGGCACAGGGACCACCTGAAAAAGGCAACAGAGAGAGGCAGCCGTTAGCACAGATGTGACAATACCTACCACAATGCTCATCAGCCCTAGCAGCCTTGTAAGTGATGTCCCGCATGAGTGTGGAATGCGGTGGGTGCAGTGGGTTGGGCCCCTG
The DNA here is from genome assembly GCA_039877255.1 of Loriculus beryllinus. Lineage (NCBI taxonomy): Eukaryota > Metazoa > Chordata > Aves > Psittaciformes > Psittacidae > Loriculus > Loriculus beryllinus. The sequence goes on along the minus strand of JBCJKH010020506.1, from coordinate 8,718 downwards.
AGCACAGGGGCAGGGAGGAGTGGTACCCTCCACCCTGTGTGGGGACACTGTGGGCTGCAACTCACCACGGCATAGGAGAGCTGGCAGCGCTGCCAGACAGGGGCAAAGAGCCCAAAGCATCCCAGAATTTGCTGGTGCCTCCTCTCAGTCCTTTAAAAAATAATAACCAAGTGAACTAAAAACTAAACAAAAAAACAACTCCAAACCTCAGTTAAATCAACTTGAAAACGTACAAAACCTGAATTGATACCATTTAAAAACAGCAACCACCTCTCCTAAGCACAGTTCTCATCCCAGGGAGGAAGAAGTGCCAGAAATCAACTGGAAACTGCAGTTGATTCTCTGTGGAAGGGATTCAGCTGCTTTGCTGATAAGCAGCAAATCTCTAAGCTGGAGAGGTAGATCATTGAGAAGAAGTGTTTAGAGAAATTAAATCCTTTTTCCTGGTTCTTATGCTAAAAGGGAAAACCAAGCTGATTTACAGGAGGACAACATTTAGCAAAATCTAATTCAAAGCCCCCATCTGTTCTCATTCTCATGCTGAGTTTGTCAAAAATCAGCTTTCCTTCAACCAGCACCCACACCACTTTTAACCGTAAGAGGCCAATTCTGGAAAGATTTGTAAATAAACCACTTCAGCAAATCCAGCCAGAAAAAACAGACAGGGGAAGGGCCTGATTTATAGAAACACATGTTGGGATTGAAGGGATTGAGGAGAGACAGCAAAGGAAATAAGGGGACAGGGAATGACTAATCAGTGCAGCTGGCAAAATAACCCAGAGGCCAGTGAAGGGTTAATGACACTAGAATGGGAAAATCTCCCAAACGGGATCCTGCATCTGTGCCTCCACAGCAGTTGTTGCTCCTGGATGAAGCAGGATCTGGAAACAGCTCCTTGCCAGAGCCACTCTGCCTGTCGGAACCAGCAAGCTCCTCCTGCAGCCCTAAGGGTGCTAGAAAAATCTCCTAAAACATGTCTTTTCGTTCCTCATGGGAAGTGGTGCTGAGCTAGTTTGTTATATTGCTCAACCGATGCACCATTATTGGAGCAAGCAGATTATCAATATATTTAATGTAAGCAAAACACACTATGGAGCACATCTTATCTCAAAACTTGGCAAATATTGATTTAAGTAACGAGGCTCTGTTCCCATACTTTTCTTTAGGGGCAAGACTATTCTGTATGCTCCTTATCCTAAATTGATCAATTTAAACTGTGTTTAAAGGCATTTGCTGCAGTATTTTCAGCAGTGGGGACTACACTTTCCAGCCCCATGGATCACACCCGCCCTTTGGCACAGGCCAGGCATGATCCAGTTGATGTGCACCTGCAGGACATGCACAGCAGAACCCTGCTTTGCTGGCAGCTCTGGCAGGGGTATTGATGGGACATGCACACCAGGTGTAGGCACAGAGCCGATTTGGCTTACGGCATCACAGCAAACAGAGGAGAAAAGACTTGACATTTGCTGCCCTGAAGACAAAACTGGGTTTTGTTCTCATTCATGGGGCAGAACAGCCACACAGCTGCCCCTTTCCAGGGGCTCTCTTCCCTTTTGAGCCCGGCACTGTGGGCAGATGTAGAAACCAGTGAGCGGCACACACAGATGAGCCCAGCTCTGTCCATAGCAGCCAAAACATTGTTCCTGCCCTGGGGTTCCCCTATTGCCTGCCCTGCGGAGCCAGGAGCCCAGCTGTGGCACCAACTGCCTATGCTGCTGCCAGCCACCGCCTTCCACCTTCTCCACCAGCTCCAGCTCCTTGGCCAAGCACAATATGCAGTGGAAAAAGAAGCAAGGAGCACAACAGAAGCCAGGCAAGGCAAACAACAACAGCTTTTCAGGATACACATGCTTGCATATAACCTGCCATTGAAGACAGCGTGTTCTGGCCAGCCACAAGACATGCCTCAGCTCCGGGGACGTTCATGAGGGTTCTGTGACTCAACTGCCTATGAAGGAGCAGATGCCCCCAGTGAAATACTGACCCACAAGGGATGTGATGCAAAGGCTGGGTACATACAGTCCGCATACATGACACCTTCTTCTGGAAGAGAAAGTCTTGCATGAAAACAGAACCAGCCCAGAGGGAGTTTGCAGCCTCCTATAAATACACAAGAGAAAGAGTTCATTCTCTGCCTTATTCATTGTTTACTCCCAGGACTGGAAGTTCAAGTGATGATCCCAATCATCATAAAATAAATCCATCCCTCTCAAGCACAAAGCAGAGTTAGACATTTTCCTTTGCTATTGTTACCTCCAGCCAGTCCCCATCCTGCTGCATGGTGGCTTCCTGCTGCACCTCCTCTAGCTCAGTCTTAATTATTCATTTCCTAGTGTCCCTTCATTCAGAAAGTTCTCACTGGCCTGTAACCTGCATTTTCCATTTGTTTGGTCCATGCCATGCAGCTACATTATGGGCATCCATAGCATAAAATATCACAGCTTACTTGCAAGCATGTATTGCTCCAATACCTATTGCCGCCTTTAAAACAACTGAAAAGATTTACATTTCATGCTTTTGCCATCCTCTTTTAAGCCATGAAATTACTTCACGTCTCTCTGTGGAAGTAACATTTCCTCCAAGTGCAACACAGGTCCAAGCAGTCTTTCTGTGGTATCTCCACATTGCCACCACACGGTCATCTGGCTCCTTTCACTTCCTTGCCTTTTGGCCACACAACTTCTTCCACAACTCTCAGGATTAAAGCTAGAGCAGCCCTGTGGGAGATGTGCTCCGAAGTCCTTTAAAAAGAAAAGGGAATAGCAGACTTAAAAAATCTCTATACCCAGAATGGAGCAGATCTCAGTTTGGAGCCTTTGAAGTTTTTAGAGTGTGGGGAACGTTAGCTTTTGTCAACTACCTAATTACAATAGACAAATGCAGAGCAACACCCTTGAACTCCTCCTGAGGCAGGGGAGCCCCAACTGCCCTCTCCCCATGCAGTCCTGCAGCCTGATGCAGCCCGATGCAGTCCCAGTCTCAACAGGGGCTGAAACCCCTGCAGCAGGCTACTGCCAGGTTCCCAGTTCTTGGGCCTGCAGAAGACAAATGGGGGGGTTTCAAGAGAGGCCACAGTACATCAGGGTACCATGGACAAGCCAGGGGAGTTCAGTCATCATATCTTGCAAAAGTAATAATAAAGGCACCTTTTTATGCTTCTGATGGGCGCTGCGCTGGCAAAGCTCCTCCAGCACAGTGAGATCTCGCTACACCACCCCATGGTGGTTTGAGGTTTGGTCGTTTCTGCAGAACTTCAGAGAGCATCAGGGCAAACAGCTCTTCCCCCAGGGGCTGACAGCTCCTGGCAGGGCTTGTTCCTGCCATCTCTTGGGCTTAAGAAAACATACAGACACCTCCAAACCCTCAGATCCCAGCCAGAGGGGTCCTGGCTTCAGCGATTGCTTCACCCTCCCCACTGGGCTGATGCCTGGCTCTAGCCTCGACAGATCTGGAAGGGGACGATGGATCATCCCTGTCTGGGGCTCTGACAACTGATGCATCAAACCAGACAGTTCCTTTAGAAACCTGTCACGATGACGCCTACCGCACACATCAAACTGGCTACAAACTACTATATTTAAAAATACACCACCACAGAGATTACACACAGGTTATTTTCCCTGAACAAAAGCTGTTCAGAAGCATTTTGCTTTTATTCATCTTCATGCAGGATTTCATTGATGGGTTCTTGCATTATGGCATCACCCCTCACAACAGATCCTTCGGCAACTCAAAACCTTCGGGAAGTTTGGCCGTAAGCATAAGCTTAAGGGGTACACATCAGATGTAATTTCTATTTCTGATCAGCTGGAGATACACAAAGCCCACATCAAAACCTGCTTAATACTGAGTATTTGAACTCAAGTTATTGTTAACAAGTTTCTGTTGAAATATTAATAATATTAACATTAATAATAATAGCAGCTCCATATAAGTCCACACTTCATGTCCTTCCCAGATACTTGGCAAGGGATGGGGAGAAGAGGAGGAAACTGTTACCTACCTTGGAGAACCACTTCCCCAATCATCTAAGAAATCACCTCTGCAGTCCAGTAAACAGCCAAGAAAATTCCACAAGGCAAATGTGAGATATTTTCTTTGGGGACCCAGGGATTGAGATAGCCTATGTAAAGAAACCAGCCAGGCTCTGCAGGCACAGGTAGGAAAGGCTTTGCTTGGCCATCAGTTATTACAAGGGAGTAACAACACACCCCCTTGAGAGCCAAACAGGTCCTCGTACCCCACTTACTCCTGTGGTACAGCTGCAGATCATGTTCAGGCTATATCCTGCCCATTTGTTTGTGTCCACCACCTCCAGTGACTCCAGGCTCTCCCCATTGATGCAGAAGATCAAGAAAATTCAGGCCATCCAAACCCAGCACTTGGCCTCATTCGGTGTTTTTGTTTGTTTTTAAAGAGATCAAACTGCAGTTCCAAGACAGATCCACATTGCTTGTGCTCTGCCAGGGAACAAGACCTTGGCGACTCCAAGGTGTCAGAGATTTACATCAATAGTGCTAATAGCAGGTCTGAGCTTCACTGAAACACAACAAGCGTTGTGTAGTGTAGTCACTGTGCAGCCTTTCCCTGTCACCGCAGTGCAAACACTTCCTGCTGGGAACTGGACAGGGAAGGGACACACAGTTGAACCTGAGCTCTGGAAATGGCATTGTGTATCTCTACGATTTCAGCCACTGGCAAGAAGAAATCTTTACTTTGAACACCAGACTTTCCCTTTGGTTGATAGTCTCAATACAGCAAGCATCCAGAGAGGAGTAACCATCCCACAGGCAGGGAGTTTAAAGGAAGATTCAGATACGTACCTTTCTACGAAATTATCAGGCAAACAAGGTGGAAGGGAACAGGGACATTGAGATCAGGCTCAGCAAAGCATAAAGGCTCTGGGAGTAGAAACATAGCTACAAAAGTACTATCTTTATGATCTTGCATTAATGTTTTCTCATCTAGCATTAAAATTCTTGATACAGGAGGCATAATTTAACTTATAAATGAACCTTTTGAAGAGAGATGCCCAGAAGATTTCACCAGTGGCTCTTCCTCCTCTCACGTTCACAGGTATTTCAGAACATGCTGGCAATTTGAGGATGACAGTCACAAACAAGCCCACCTCCACCATTACCCCTCAGCAGATCCAGCACTCTTCCCTGACTCTCAGGCAGGCATCTGCCTTGGGAAGGCAGAACTGGAAGCCCAGATGCTTCCCACAACTTCAGCCTCAGTAGAGTGAGGTACCAGGGCAGCTACACGATAGAACAGGTTCTCCAAAAGCAAAGCACCAGCTCCCACTGCAGGAAAGGTTGGGTCTCTGATCTATCCTGTGCTTAGTCCACATGGAACCCTGACATCAGGCACTCGTCTAGTTATTACAACTGTTGGAACTTTCTCTCCAGCCAGAGCTACAGCACAGAGAAGTTAAGCATCCACAGGACAGGAACAGAAAGCAAATCACAGCATGCTGGGTATAGTGTTGCCAGAAAGAAGGTTTCTAGGGGCTTTTTGGAAGGCTGGCTTTACCATGCATGAAGTTAAGGTCAAATGCAAGTGCTACAACAGGGATATGCATGTCTGGGGAGGTACTTTAATCTGTGAAAGGATTATGTCTACTTCCTTTATACTAAAGATGGCTATTAAACATCAGATGTGTATCTAAGAGTTGGCTATTTCCATAAGAAATGTTAACTAGAAATTAAATTTGTATCTGAGAAGATTTAAAGATCTAAATGTGAGAAAGTGAGGAAAAAGGGTATACTGAGGCAGAATCATAGAATGGTTTAGGTTGGAAGGGAGCATTAAAGATCACCTAGTCCCAAACCCCCTGCCACAGGCAGGGACATCTTCCACTAGACCAGGTTGTTCCAAGCCTCATCCAGCCTGGCCTTGAACACTGCCAACTTCTTTTGGCACTCTGTGCCAGTGCCTCAGCACCCTCACAGTGGAAAACTTCTTACTAATATCTTATCTAAATCTGCCCTCTGCCAGTTTAAAGCTATTGACCCTTGTCCTATCCCCACAGACCCTTGCCAAAAGCCCCTCTCCCGACTTCTTGCTGGCCCCTTTAGGTCTTGGAAGCCTACTGGAAGGTCTCCCTTGACGGTCAGAAATAAAACTCAGGGAAGAGCCAGAGATGACTTTGGTCAGGTCAAACCAAGGACTCTAGCTGATGCAAGCAAAGAGGCAGGGCAGCTGCAGGAGCTTTATTTCCTCTTTAAAGCAAAAAAAAAAAAATCTCAACATTGTATTTCATTGGTTCTGAACACCGAAACAATACTGTAGCATACTAAACTTTTTCCTTCCCCAGGCTGTGTTATAACAAACTACTTATTTCCAACCCAATGCTAAGGCTTGCTTTGGCAATCTGGCAAACACCAACTGCCAACTAAGCATACAGTTGCTATTTTATTTCTCATCAGGCTAGTTCCAACAACTTTATCTAAGTCAGTTTAACTTTTTGCTTGTGTCTTGTCCCCCTGCCCCACTTTGGACTGACTGTTATTTGCCACTATATATAACATATTGAGTGGAAAAGTAGGGAAGTTAGGCTGGAGTAAGCATCCACTTAATTCCCCAGGCAATATATATGCCTTATTCCTGTTGGGGACTGCAAGAGTATTATTGCACTTGCCCAGAGAAGTATACACTATCAGACTGAAAACTGGCAGGTTAAAGCTAACACACTCTCAGTACTCACTCCTAAATAGAAGAAACAGAAGAGGAAATAGCAAGAGAACAGGCAAGACAGACTCTGATGGCAAGTTTTGTACTGGACTGTCTGTTACTCAATAGTGCTTTAAGCATACCCCATCTGGATTCAATTGACTGTTCAAGAACTCTTTCATTTCAGAACTGGTAATTCTGAGTTAAACTTCTCACTCCAAGATAAATTCACCAATGCTGGCACCTTCAGCATGTAGTGGAGTCCATCTGTAGCCAAAATACATTTCAATGCATTTTACGCAGAAAAGAGTTAAAGAACTGAATTTTAAACATCATTTGTCAACTCCCATTGTTGTCCAAGGCATGCATGAAAGCTCCTTCCCAAACCATCTAACCAAAATGACATGTGGCCAGCTCATTCTACCATGAGGTACCCAAGCCAGTCTTAACTGAAAGCCACAAGCACCTCAGTGCCACTTTAGTGTGAGGTATCATTCAAACTGGTCCTTTAAAAAAGGCTATCACAGTTGATTTGTCAGCTATCATGTTGTACCCACTTTCTTCCACAGAAAGAGCTGCAGTTTTGCTTCACTGCTAAACAGCAAGATACTATCTTAGAAAAATAAGACAAACACAGGATTCCAAAGCTGGTGGTTATTTTTTACTTGAAGACTCTGAAACATTAAAAAAAGATATCGTTACAAATAATAAATTCTTTCTGGAATGAATCTGGACATGCTTAGACAAGGTGACAATATGGAAAGGGCAGCAGACTTTTACAAAACTGATATTCAAGCATCATCAATACACACAAAGGACAGGCTCTTATGCATATTTCATTGCAACCTTCACTCAGCCTCAGTAAACATCTTTGGAATATAGATTTTTACAAAATAAAGAAACTTAAATATTCACAGGACAAAACCATAGAAATATTAAAAATACGAGTGCTAAAATTTACAGAGATCAGCAAACAGAGGCTGCCTATGGGTAATCAAAAGGGAATTTGCTGAAGTTACACTAATCACAAGCAGGTCTGCCACACGGAGGCTGGATTCCAGCAACTGGGAACACTTACGACTAAGAGGCAGTTTTGAAATTTGGTTACTTGCCTAAGGCAGGGAGGCAGTAAGAAAAGACAGGTGTGCAAAAGGCAAAGGCAAGGTAAATTCGTGCTAGAAGTTCTTGTTAAACCAGGAGTCTAGAAATACAGCAAGGGAAAAAAAAAAAGGTTGTTCTTTCAAAATCAAAAATCAGCCAAAGGGTATCAGTATGTACTTTCTATATTGCACCAACAGCTTTAAGAAACTGAAAAATTAGAAAGCCCTGCATTTATAACAGCTATATTTAAATGCATTTCAAATGGAGTTACCCCATATAGTTCAGCTTTTAAAACAATTCAACACTTGTCCCTAAAAACACCATACAGCATTTGTGTTCTGTCTTCAAGCCCTCTCTACACTAAATAAACAGTGTAAATAATATTTTAGCAGGCAGTGCTACTAGCTCTCCTTAGGATCTCACAGATTTATTGCTCTAATGACAAAAGCTAAAATCTAAACTTTGAGAGATTAAGGCAATCCCACAAGACTGACACCTTAATGGCATTTCTGGCACACTGTGGTCTTCATTCAAACATCGGAAGACTGATATTTAAGAATGACAAACACTTAGACTTTAATCAAAAGGACCCTTTTCAAGCATCAGTTGTATCTTCCCAACATACACCCCAGCACTGGAGTCATGAGTCATTCCAGAGCACCAATATCCAGATAACAAAAAAAGTTAAAGGAGAAAGTTCCTGGACATCTTACATAACTGAGTCTTACTCACACAATAACCTGTTGGAAGATTCACTCAGATATTTGGACAGCTGAATTACGTTTTTCTATTCATAACATGAATTATGATCTGTCAGATATACTTACACTGCAACTTACAAAAAAGCATTCAGGACTGCCAAAGAACATGCGAGGAGCAAGAACTATGAGGGTAGCACCGTTTTAAAGCTCGCATGGTACTGCATGTGTCCAGCATTAG
>JBCJKH010020505.1:12772-23841 GCA_039877255.1 Loriculus beryllinus | reverse complement strand
AATGGGAAAAAGCTAAAAGGATCAGGTTAAAATACTGTTATGCATGCAACCAATGTAGGCCAAATAGACAAAGGAGGAGAGAAAATTGTATGATGTCAGCTATGTGCTGTGCAACGGTGTTGACGCTGCAGGTGATGGATAGAAGGAAGACACACCTCAGGGACAGAGGAAAATTGGGATGTGTGGAAAGCAAATACTGCAGAAGAGTGAGGAGTGTCTGCAGGAATGGCATGGCAATGAAAGACGTGTCAGGTGAAGGTCAGAGGCACAAGCCAGGCATCACAGGGAAAAACACAGAGCTTATTTTCCTGAATGCAGGAAAGCTGGAAACGGGGCCTGACAAGGGTGTGGAGATGCAGACTAGATGCAGAGATCTGACATACCCCTCGATTTGGCCAGACAAGTGCTGGCACATAGGTTTGGGCTGCAGGTCACATTCTTGTCCATATTTTCCAGACTTGTGCTAACTACTGCCCCTCTCTTCACTTACTAAAAAGCTTCAGTGCTGTCTTCCCTCAGTTTTCTTTTGCCTCCTAAGGCCTGAAATGCAATGCCTGCTATGAACACTGTCTTCTTTTGACATTTTCACTCCCTGATAATGCTGCGAGCTAGCCTTGAATTTTAAAGAGTGGCAATGCATGCACACACTCAAGCACTCCGAGGCTGTCATTCTCATCAAACATCTGGAAGTCTGTTTGCCAGAGTGCTGCCACCAAATGCTACTGCTCATCCAGGCAGAATTGTGCTTCCCCTACAGGGTAAGCAGAGGAGCTCAAGAGCAGATTTACAGCTGTTGATGTGGCAGCACTGAAGTCTCACGCTGCAGCTCAGAGCTCCTTATTTACGGCTTTAGCCCTCAGAGGAGTTTGGGTAGAGTTCTGTGGACATCCAAAGCCTTCTTGCAGCCTGAAGAGTCCTTCCTGTTCCTTTTATTTCTAACCTCTTTACTATGCAGGCCCTCATAACTTGGGCCAAACACAGATGGCCGTAATTCCCTCATTAGACTCTGAAGACAGCATCAGCCTTGGTACTGAGACCTTGCTATGTGAAGCACCACAAGATTTCATCTTTTCAGGGCAGGGGAAGAAGAGATGGAGGATCAGACTTCAAAGCACTTAAGTACCTAAATTCCATTTAGAACCCTCTTTAGAACCCCCTGCCTGGAGTAAATTCTGTCTACTTCAGGCAGAACACAAGAAACTGGTAATAAAGATTGTCTTATCCTAGCTCAGCCCATAAGAATAAGTCCTGTTCCCCTGTCCTTCCCCCACCAAAAAAAATTCACCAGGAAAATGGTTGGGTAGTGAGTAGGAGGCATTAAGGCTGTGACATGAAAGAATGAGGAAAGATATGAGTAGAAAGAGAGAGAAACGGACTTTATCCAGTCCAAAAAAAGATTAGCTTCTGGATAGCAAATGGAAAAGCAGAGAAAGAGCAATAGGAAATTAACTACACCAAGGCAAGGTAATAGCAAGCCACCTGCAGAGGCAGAGAAGAACAGTAAATGAAAAGGAAAAAGCTGTTCCTGAACTTCCCACATTATCAGGTTCAACATCCAGGAATCCCAATGCAAACCCCAGACACGGCTGTTACCTTCTTAGCCAAAATTGTTGAGCAGAAAACATATTTCCTGACTAAGACATTCGCATACAAGTGTGCAGATCAGAAATACCTGATTTCCAAAGGATTTTCCCCAAAAGGAGTAGAGCTTGCACACCAGGACACAGGGAGGCATTTGATAGCACAGCATGGAAGAGGGAACTGACTATTCTGTCCCTATTAGGACAGCTGGAAGTTACAGTAAATAGGCTATTGAGAACAATGGGTTGGAGCCAATGGAAAGGAAACTTCCAAACATTTCAATTTAAAGGTCTCTCAGCTATAGAAAATTATTGCCGTGGGGCTTTGTTTCAGGTCAGAAAACTGGAGAAAGTGTGTTTAGAAAGTATGATAGTCCATTTAACAAGCATCTCTCAGCCATAGGCACAGATTCCTCCATCAAATGATTGGTTGTGTGTGAGTGCAAACTTCATCCAACTTGTAGGAAAAAAACTACTAAAAGGTGAAGACTTTTTAGTGATGTTTGAATGGAAAAACTCCACACAGGCATCTTCTCACAGGAAAAAATGTTCAGAATAAGGAGGAGTGTTTAGTAACTGCTGTGCAGCTACTAAATGGCAGCAGTTACTGCCATATTTCGTGGCAGCTTTTCTGACACACTATTGAGAAGTACAGTGCTTTCAGTCTTGATGATGGAACAAATGAAACACAGTACATTAACAGTATTATCTGAACTGCTGAACAGCTAGAATACATTGAAGAATTTAGAATTTTTTTTCCCCTCAAAAAATATTTATAAACTGCTTTAGTACTCCAGTTACACTTTTCAAGAAAAACAAAACCAGCCACCCAAATAAACCTAAGTAAGTTGAAAAAGCACAGAATACATCAATATTTTGTTTGAATTTGGACAGTCCCACGGTCTGCCTCAGGAATCAACATATAAAAGAAAAAGAAGGCTAAAGCTGTAATATCTGTAGGGCCAAAGAAAAAATGCAGCCCTGAAAAGTGTTCACTATGGTTCACTTGAACAGAGGCATCATTTCAAGGAAGGCTGGATAAGTCACTGCAAAAGTAGAGAAACACTGGCTTAGAGAAAGGGTCCCCCTGTATTTGTGATGTACTTAATCTATCTGAAAGGGTCCAAACTAAAACTCAAGAAAAAGAGGCAAAGGGCAATGTTGTTACATTTTGTTTTTCCAACTTTATCTATCACTGCTTATTTGCACCCTTACAAAGAGGAGGAGGAGTAAGGTCTAAGAACAGTGAACTAGGAGTTCATTGGCAGATTTAGCGCTTGTTAAGTTTACATCCGTTGTACTGCATCATCCTGCATTTTATGCCTTGCTTTCTAATCTTTTGTGTCCCTACCCATAGCAGGCGGTTGGAACTGGATAATCTTAAGGTCCTTTCCAACTCAAACCACTCTACAATTCTATGTTTCTAATATCACATACATCCTGTCACGTATGTCCTGCCTCAGGTTTCATATGTGTGTCATTGTACCTGGAGATTCAAGGTAGAGGCCTAGGTGTCAAAGCACCCTCTCCTTTTAAGCTCAAGAATGAATCACTTTGGATGCTTGATTACCCAAGAGCAGAGAGACTTAGATGGGAATTAGTTGCCGTCAGCAGATGATCGGCTTATTCTACAAGTCTTATAATTTTATCTTGCTTGGAAAGAATAGGATTTAGAGGGAGCCTAATCATTCCTGGTTTATAATTGTGTGAGTAGGCTATCTCAGCTGACAGGAGCACTGTTCATAAAGAGGTTTGAAGACTACCTGCAGCAGCTTAGGCTTTTGAACAGAGAAGAGCAGCAGTTTTGAGATACCGAAGAATTAACAGTTTATTTCCCAGTCTTCCTCACATATATCAAATGTGTCCTATTGTAATTTGTGACTGTAGCATGCATGAAGTAGAACACTACTGGGAAAATAGGTAATGAAGACTTACCAGCACATTGGTTTGGAGGTACAGCAGCCAGGGGTGATGAAGAAAGTTTCGTTAAGCACAATAGATCAAATCTGCAAATATAGGAGAGTCAAGAGAAGTTTTGAGCAAGAAAAAACTCATTTATGTCCCTAAATAAGTCCTTGCAGAGTGAATAAAATAGGGTGGTGAATGGCTTCATTCCCAAAGTGAAACAGATCCGCACTAACCCACCTTTTAGACGTTCCTTAGAGGCAGAGGTCTAGTGGGTACAAGGGCATGAATAGCAGATTAGAAAGATCTTTATTTGCATCTTTCAGCATTTTTATTGCAAACTATTCAGTTGTTTCTCTGTTAACTGGAGAACATAAAAAGTCTCATTCATTCCTTACGAAAAGACTTTCACACAGCCTACAAGACAGTGGTGATTTGGTTCTATCGCATCCTGCATGGTCAGCTATCTGCTACCTTCTGTTTTGGGATCCTCCCATGTAATCACAAAACGATTCATGTGCCAAAACCTCATCTGCATCAGGACTAGGGTGCAGATTCACCACTTGCAGGTTAGAATCCTCTGCTCCTCTTCTCTTTTATGATTTTTTTTTTTCTCCCTAGAATGACATTTTATTAGGACTCCACCATTTGTAATCTCTGCTTTTTTCCCACCTTAACCATCCTCATTATTTTCACTTGTTTATGTGCTAAGGTGGTGACAGCTGATCCAGTTTTCATCATGTTTGCTTTCTCTTTGTTGCACACCCTTCATCTACTTTGAAAGAAGACATCAAGTTAAAAAAATTCAAAGTAGGAACAAAAAGGAGGAAAAGATTGAATGCAACAAGATTTTACTTTTAATCAGTTTTGTTCTGATTTCAGCTTGCCCAACAGTTTTGTTTTTTGGTACATAAAAGAAGTGTCCTTCATACTGATTTAATGAAAACAGTCATTTTGCTGAGGGTGTGAGTATGTATCATCCAGTCAGAATCTGAATATGCCCAGCTGAGGGTTTTTTTGAGCTCAATATGCCCTCTGGTTTGTTTCCTACAGTTTTAAAAATTACAGCAACTAAATCTGTTACTTTTTCCAATTCAAACATTATATTTTTTTTTTCATAGCCAGGTCATTTGTTTTGAAGTTACTTCTCTTAAGGCATTTCTCTGAAGGTATTTATTTTTCTCCCCTTTCAGCCTGTATCCGTACCTATTCACCCAATATATCATACGAACTGGTTTGGTTTGAACCTCCCCTTTTGTCAGCCACAATACTGTGGATGGCACTGATTTGTAGGCTTGGAACAGTAGAGACAATACATGCCTGGGTCACTAGTAATTAAGGAATGTCAGTGGTCAAGAAGGAGAAAATTCAGCTCAAGCCAAACTGAAGCACTTAGATATTTTACTGCTGCATCCTTTTAGGCCTCTCTCAGCTTATAAATATTAATTTAAAGAATACCAACAAGGACAGTAAACGGATTTAGGCATAAAACTTCCTGTCAGCAGTGATTTGTGCTCAGTTAAAGGAGAGCTGTATATAGAAAGCCTGCTTCACTATATCTATGATAGACAGTGAAAGACCACCATCAAAATAAAAAGTAATAGTCTTTTGTATTGTGATATTCTATCCTGATGAGCATCATACTGGTACTGTGTTGTCCTCTTTCATAAGCACGATTAACTCACTAAGAGAAAGGTCTGCAGAGGACCAACACTGGCAGTGGGCTCTGCACAGTCATCATCATGAGAAGGGGTCTTTCATATCAGTGGCACTTTATAGTGGACTTTGTGATGGAAGAAGACAAAAGGTCATTCCTTTCCCTCCTAATGCCCAACCTGAAATTCAAAAAGAAGTCAGAATGCCCTGTGAGAGTGCCGTTAAACTGTGGCTACATTAATAAGCTTCCCCTGGCCTTCTTTTGGTAACAGTGCCAGATACATTCACTCCAAACTATAATCTATTTAATTCTTTGATACACAATAGAATAAATTTTGTTTCTTCATTTCTCTAAATGGCTGGTAAGTGATGCTTACTAAACATAAGATTTTAAATTAATTCAACTTAAAACTTTATCCGTACTTAAATAATCAAGCCCAGATATAGACATTTATGCTTCCTGCAAGTTTAGTCATGGTCTCTGTAATAGACACTTGTTTTATGCTCTGTCTCTGTATCTAGATCCACAAGCAAACATGCACCCCATATCTGACAGCTATACATAATGTTTCACCAATTTATTTAACCCTACACTCCATTTACTGCTAGAACCACACTGGATGTTGTTACATGGTCCCATATCCTTTTAGTTTGCCTTGTTCATCTCAGGCTGCAGCTTTAACATTTTAAGATCAATTTAAAGATATCAACTTCTCTGTGAATGTCTAAATTCCTAATGGTCTCAGTAAGCCATGGTTATTTAGACCTTGGGCAGAAGTTGTGCACAAAATGTCTGTCCCTGTTTTGGATAAAAGATCTATGAAGAGCCTTCCTCCTACAAAAGCTGGTATCTACCACTCTTTGGTTCATTATCAAGGCTGGACCCATGGAAGATCACTGGGGAGAAAGTACTGCTTGTGAAAACCTTTCAAGTGAAGGGTAGGAGGTGGAGGGAAAGGGAACATATATGTGGGGAAATACCCTTATGAAAAAATGCTGAAAGACAGAACTACTCTTTGTCAGTGGAATTAACATGAAGCAGAGGCCCTTAGAGAGGATCATTCTGAAAAGAAATGAAAAATACATAAAACTTTGTTTAATTTATGGAATTTATAGGCTGCTGACCAGTAAGTATAAAGTTATGTTCCCCTGGTCCTCACTATCACTCATGTATTACTTGTCAGTAGATGTGGTGCACTCAGAACATAACAGCTATGGTAATATTTCTGTTCCCACTGCAGCTTTACTACACCCATGAAACTCTGTAATCTTTAAATTCCCTCACTGTTAACATCTGCTGAAACATTATTGGTCCCAGCATAGCCAAGCTGCTCTGAAATGACATTTAGCAGAGTAGTTAATGTTAACAGTATAATTCTAGAAGCAACCGTGTTTTAAAAAGTCTTTATAAGTGGTGTAGTGGCTTGTGCTTCCCTTTGCTTTCACTCCTTCCCTGCTTCTCTGCTTTACTGTCATCATCTCACGTGCAGGCCAGAATTCATGTTTGAGCAGCAATTTGTCTTCTGTTTTGAATAAAACATCGTAATTTTTCCTTCTGAAAACATTTTTTTGTCCTAATTACAACATCAAATTTTAAAAGTTCAAGGTGTTGAAGTTGGGAATTGGTAAAGCTTTAATAAAATTAATATCTTCTATCACCCATGTAGGATGTTTTTCATGACGTAAGATATAAGCAAGATAAACTGGTTGCCATTATTAATGACGATACCTCAGTATATTCATTTGCTGCTCATGTGTACAGAGCTTTGCTTTTATAAGGAGATGTTGAGAATTTAACTTCATCCCTGAATGTTGTAAACATGTAAATATTACTCCAAAAATTAATGCAGATGGCATCTGCAATTGTGCTATGGATTTTTTAGTGCGTTATAATGTCATACACTTTACAATATGTATGTATGGCTACATAATGCCATAATAAAGCTTTACTCACAGATACTCGGCAAAATAACCACATTTCTTAGAAAAAACACCCCTACATGTTTTTTTCTAAGAAAATTAAGCTGAAAACTTCCTCTTTTATTCCAGTAAATGAAAAAAACCCTACCATTTGGCAGTTACCCCTTCAGCTAGAAGCGCTCTCTTGAAAAGCAGCCTTGAAACACACATTCTAGCACTGAAAGATTACTATTGTTTCGTTGCTATTAGTCTCTGTAATTTGTGTATTTAAAATATCACCCTAAACTGAAAAAATATGTCAATTAAAACAATCATCAAGAATTTCTGTTCATAAAATAATGAAAGATGCGGTTTGTAACTTTGAGGAATAATTCTTGTATTACCTCACTTTGCACAAGGATAGATAGACTGCTAAATCTGTTAAATTTAACTGGTTTCTGATTCATGAACAGCAATAAATGACATCTGTGCCAGGCTGCCAGATGGTAGTCAGCATTTGTTCATCGATACTCTGATTTTCTCTTGTCACATCCCATCTAGCCTCCGTTAGTATTTGCTGCTTAAGTGGTGGTGTCCATCCTGAGATAGTTTAATGTAGGTTAAAAGATGCCAGTGAAAGAATTTCTCAGGAACACCTTGCAGGTTTTTTATACTATTCCAGGAAAAACAGCGCTATATTAAAGACAATTTATTAAATATTCTCCAGTCTGGTTTTATACTTCTATCTCTACTAGAGACACATTTTTTAAGAGCAATCATTTTTGTTACTATCTTTTCAGCGAAAGAAAAAACCATGATTGCTTCACAACTACTAAAGCAGGCATAGAATCATAGAAAGGTTTAGGTTAGGACCTTAAAGTTAGGACCTTAAAGCTCATCCAGTTCTACTCCCCTGCCACAGGCAGGGACACCTCGCACTAGAGCAGGTTGCCCCAACCTGGCCTTGAACACTGCTAGGAATGGGGCAGCAACAGCTTCCCTGGGCACCCTCTGTCAGTGCCTCACCACCCTCACAGGGAAGAACTTCCTACTTTCTAATCTAAATCTCTCTTTTTACAGTCTTAAGCCATTACCCTTTGTCCTGTCGCTACTTGCTCTCCTATTTCAGCACGATGCTATTTGAGGAAATGTGAAATAATTTCTGTTGAAACTTTCATTATAGAAGCTGACACAAAACCGGGTAGAAAAAGCCATTTCAATGCAACCATTTGGAAATTTCCTCTTCCCTCATCTGCAAACCTGCAAAAGCCACGTGATTTTTGAAAAAGGACCAGTGCTGGCTAGTTAACTTCTAACATTCTTGTTTTAATTAAAATAGAACATGGGACCAGGCCATTTTGGCTGGAAAGTTGCTTTTGGAAAACTAAAATTCAGTGGAAAATCATGTGTTCATGCCAGCTCTGGGTAGAAATCAGGATTCTGCTGTTGCTGAATTGCACTCACATAACAAAGCATGATATAAAAAATACCATATTTTAAATCTTTCTACTTTTGTCACAAATACACTATTGGAGTGTATACCTCAAGACTGAGGTACAACTAGTCTGGGACCTTTTTAGAGGAATCCATATGGCTCGTGGGTCAAATCCAGCTGAATTGGTTGCACGGTATCAATAAGGGTGGTGACATCTTCTGTATTGTACTGTATAATGGTTCTCTCTTTCCTGATGTGTTTAAAAAGCCCTACAGAAGTAACATTGAACCAGCTCTAGAGATAATTGGCACTTGCTGAGGTACATCATACTTGCATCATTTCTAACCCTAACTATTCTATGACTCTGATTATACAATACCAAAACAAGTACTTAGCGTACAGCGCACTTTCGTGTTTCATGCTTGTTTTCAAAGTGCTATACAAACATTTGTTGGTTCCATTACTTAGGGATTATAATAATTATGACCTTATTTTTAAATTATGATGACCTTATTTTTACATAATTATGACATTTATAATAATTATTTAATGATCAATAAATGTAAAATTTTCTTTTATTTGTTTTACTTATAAACTTGAGTATTTTAAGAGTCAGTACTCACATGAGCTGCCTTTCCAAAAGGGAACAGCAGACTTCAAAAGTCCTTCCCCACCAGACAGACCACTTCAGATGTGTCATCTCTCCTGTTGCGTTGCTCCATCACGGCATGGCCTCAATGAGGGACAGACACAAGACACAGCTCACTATTATGTTTGTCCATAGTGCACAGTGCCAGAGCTAAATCTAGCTAGCTTATATATTGGAAGCAGCATAACAGTGCTAGTAAACTATGGTAAACATATGTTGTGTCTACACTTCAGACTGCAAGGACTGAATTAAGGTTGTATAAACTGTAAATCACAGATGGGTCTTGGAGACCTGAATCTAAATAATAATGGCCCTCTTTTAAGTAATGCATAAGGCTAAAATAACGATAGAATATAAAATTATACAATAAATATGCAATCAAATATACAATAAATATTTCATAATATATAAAACATAAACAAATATAAAATGAAAGGTAAAAATCGAGGCCTTTGTGGGCAAAGGAGGAAAGCAAGCAGGAATGGAGCTGTACATCTGTATGGTTGCCCCAAGCTTGACTGTCTCATCCTCTTCCCATACAGACTGTCCTTTCCGCAATCCTCTTCTCTGTTTCTGATTCATTCTCTCAGTCCCACTGTTCTCACATAATCAGGTCCAGCACTATGTCCTCTTCCTTCCCACCCCTCAAGAGCCTTTAAGAAAATGTGTCATAAATTCATAGATAGCTCTTTGCCTACTGATTAGATCTACTGGATTTCCTACTCCATGCTCTTTCTGGATAAAAGGTTTGGAGCAGATGACTTTTTTGCCTAAAGTACAGAGGAAAATGAGGTGTTTAATGCTGAATTAGATTTAATTCTGGCAGCCACAAACTTAGAAGTTACACACTGCAATGCCTAACTAGCACTGTCTCTAGTTCCTGGTCCAAACCATATATTTTCCTCTAATTGGATTAAATTACTTTTAATTATTTGGAGAGTATATGTATATATAATTTCAACCTCGATGAAAATATGTAAATATGTGACATGGTGCATTTCAGAACATCTGTAATTTTGAAGGACTTACAACTGGAAAATCTAATTACAAGGAAGGCTACAAGCACATTCTGAAAAGCAATAGTCAACAACACTGCCATATCTGCTGGAGAGCACTACAACACTGCACTGACACTATCAGCTTTGATAAGACCTAAATCATCATCACTGGGGTTTGAATTTACAGGCTATGTTCACGTGTAGGCATTTTAGTAACAGTTTCCTTTCTTTGCATTTGCAGACATAGGAACCCAGCACTGCCTCCAGTCAAATCCCTCTACCCCCAAAACACCCCAAACCAAGTGCTTTCTCATCCCTTCTCTTCCTCCTTTCAAAACAGCTTCTTAAACCTCCCCACAGTTGAAATCAGTGTAGGGAAGGAAGAATAGAAAAAAACCCTCTCTAATCCAATCAGTTGCATTTGCTCTAATTACCCTACTATTCCCATCAGTCAGATCTTCCCACTCTGTGGCTGACAAGCACTATAGCTCTCATACAAACACGGCAGGAATAGAAGAGTCCCAGATCGACACCATGTCCAATTCAGCCATGTATCCTTCTGAACCTTCTGCCCTTGTGCTGATCAGCAGCGAGGATTTCAGGCTGAGGAGCTGATGCTCTGAGGTGGTGATGCTGCAGTTAAACCTGGTGTTATCCCGATGCTCCTCCTGCAGCTCTGCGAATGAAAAGTGCAGCTGGAGCAGCGCTGGTATTTACAAATTACAGCTTGCTGTACTTATACACTTCAGAGGAGGAGTAATATGTAATAACAGTGTAATGCCATTATTACGATAATGACGATTACCACACAGCCCTAAGCAACGCTAGTCGAAATGTTGAGCTCCATCGCAACTTTTGCTGTCAGAAAACTGATTCACAAAGAGGCGTAGGATTTCCTTCACAGTTTTTAGAATGAAACATGGAAAACCAATGCTTTGGCACCTAAT
>JBCJKH010020505.1:0-12672 GCA_039877255.1 Loriculus beryllinus | reverse complement strand
AACAAAGACAAAAACAGAAGCCAATGCTTTGGCACCTAATTAAAGTCTTTTTGAACATGGTATTGCAATACAACAAAAATGAAAGCCGGCTTCAGCTACATATAATGGCACGCATTAATAAATAGATAAATAAATAAAGGTAAATTTGAAATGCAATTTTTAAATTAACCTAAGACAGCATTTTGTTTAGGGATGGATGAAACATTTCTTGAAGGGTTTCTTGTGTCCTTCTTTCAAGGCACTGTCATTAAAAGAATCTCTAGCCAGGCTCAAATACTTCCAAGCTCTTTATGCTGCTCCTGACTTTTACACAGAAGGGTGACATGGGAGGTTAAGGTTTGCTGCACAGCTTGCAGTATGCGTTCACATAGGATATAGTATCAAACCATGGGTGATGATTTGCTGTACTAGCAAAATAAAAATAGCATTTTATGTATTATTGGTATGCAACAGTAGTAAAATAACAGTACTGAATGATAACATGATTTTAAAGAATCAATTAAATTGAGATTTAGCTGTGAAACTGATGTGCTCAGTGACAAGATTTTACTGAGGGCATGGACCACCTGTGACAGACCCAGTTTTTCCTTCCCTAGTTTTAGCTTCCTACTGCAGAATTTATATGGCAAACTGCTTAGATTTCTAACTTTGCTTCTTCAACACAAGTCCAAAGCCGCTTAAAAGTCTTACCTAGAAACCTAGAAATGTCTATTGAAATTAGCAACTAAGCTAAGTAGTCTGGGGTGGTGATTTACCTTTATGGCACTTGAAGATTCATTTACCCTTCCTGAGCGGTGGAAAGGTAGGTCAGCAAAAATGAGAATCAGGCTTTAGGACAATGTTATTTATAAAACAATGTAAATGCAAAAAAAGAATGTAGAAAAATGGTAGAAAAATGGTATTTATGTTCATATCCGGCTGTCGTTGTCTTCTTATGTCACAAAAGCTGTTTCTTTTCCGAGTAGAATTCACAGTATAGTAAAAACTGCATTTTTTAAAAGAATTTCTTTACACAAAAGTTGAATTAAAACTTGTAGTAGCATCAAGACACTCCTGGGTATGTTTTAGTGGTCCATTATTACATGCCTCTGGCTGCTGAATGCGTGAGGCTGCGCATCTATGGGATGTGTTAATGAACCTCTGAAACATGCTCTGTCCTGTGTTAACGTTGTATTACAATGGTACACTACCTGGGAAGCCTCAGAAGTAACATCCAAAGCAACTGAAAGAATGCTTTTGATCTTTGGAAAATATTATGATTAATTGCCTGTGTCTGTTGCATTGTTCAGATATTCAATAAATACCAAAAAAGTATTAAAACAAGTGAACTCTGTAACACCCATAGAAAATGATCTGGTTTTAAATATTATAATGCACCCTGGACCACATCAGGCCTCACATATACACACAGAATAATGCATCCTTGCCTTGAAGAGCTTATAGGTAAATATGGTACAGCTTAACAAAGGTTATAAATGAAGATGTTCAATAAGAGCTGCCTACATCTACTATGTTCTTTCTCCATTTTCATCTTTCACTCTAACCTGTGCTTATTTTATCTAATGTAACCTTTTTTTTATTATTTCATAATGAGGATTTTGGAATACGAGATGTCATGAGCCTTGATTATCTTCAGTAGAATGCTCTAGATCCTCATTAGCAAGAACTTCAGGTATTTTTAACTCACAAGGGCCTTTCAAGAAGTCTTATGCATGGATAAGCCTCTTAAGAAAAATACTTGAGCGTATACTAAAACGTATTCCCATTCTGCAAAGCATTAAAGTTCCTCCCTGAGCTTAAATTCCATTGAGCTCCAGTAGAAGTTACACATTCCTGAAGATAAGCACATGTGTGAGCTTCATGCTGGAAGGAGATACGCTGACAATGAGGAGCCAGAGCTGTCTGCAAAGTTGGTTTTTCCATGATGCCACATGATGCTACGCGTTAAAGTTGTGGGAAAAACAATTTGGCCACAAGCATGGGAGGAAGATGTTTTAAAATGATACTTACCTTAATAGGAGAAAAAAAATATGACTATTTCACACGCTTAAAAGTTGTTACTTCATTTGATATCTATTCTCTTGACAACTAAAAATATAATTGAGAGAAAATTAGCAATTTTCCTCCTCTTCTGCCTTTTGTGGCTATGGTATTTTATTTCACTGAAAAGCCTCATAATAAGACATACTAAACATCTGAATAAAATTAATTGCTTGTTAAAAATAAATAAAATACACCTTGCAAGGCAGATGAGTAATTACTTACGAAGGCAGACTTCTTTTTTAGTCCTTTACTGGCAGATTGTACAACTCCAACAAACTGTAACCAAGTGGAGGTCCTTACATTTCTTCTGGAGTTGTCCTACTCTGATTCTGTGTTTTACCTGTAAGGTTTCAGTATTAAAGACAATAAGGCAAATTAAGATAGGGTGACTTTGAGAAGTTGCACTTTACTTGAACTGGGTCCATCGCAAGCAACGCAAGGGAAATGTAAAGTTGTCTGATACACACAGAATCATAGAATAGTTAGCGTTGGAAAGGACCTTAAGATACAGAAGGTCTAATGCAGCCTCCTGGTAGTGAATTAGCTTCCTGATTAGCAAACAGCATCCTTTTCTTCCAATTCAGCAAATGCACGAGTTGTGGTGCTTTGGTGCTATGCTTACTCTACTTGATAGATGTCTGCCTGCTGCCTCCACTAGTGTTTGAATTGCCCAGCAGATGAGGAGAAGCCTGGTCTGTCTTCAGATGCAGCAGGCTGCATCCTGAAACATCCTCTGTCAAACCTACACGGTAAACATGTCTCTTCTGTGCTACTTGGAAAATCACTGTGTTTGTTGGGATGCTCTGCACAACTAATAGCCTGAAAAACAAACATTTCACCCAGACTTCAAATGTTAACGAAAACTAAAGAGACAAAATTCCCAGGATCCATGTTCTGGCATTTCTCACACATGTCTGAATTAGACATACTGCAACCCAGACAGAGTTTTAACTTTTCAAGCACTCTGCTATGTCACATTCTGGACTGCATTTGCCCTTTCACGATGCTGGGTGGACACAGGTTTGTATTCACAAGGACCAAGACTGAAAGCCTCCACCTTTCCTGGCAGCAGTTTCATGGAAAGGGTCCAACTCTTCAGCAAACTCCTCAGACCCACATAACAGCCCCTTAGCTCCTGGTTGTGATGCAGTTTGTAAGTGAATGGATGTACACCTGAACACCCATTAGCTGAAGAGCAGGGGTGCTGGTAGCTTCAGGTAAATTATTCATTTATCTGAAGATTGGTCAGGGTCTCGTGATCTGGTTAAACCATTAAAGTAAAAGAACAGTGATATTGAATCTAGCGACATGATAAGCTTTCTTGCTCTAAATCGGATGCAAACATTAAGGAAACTTCACCTATAAATTAAACTGTAAGCCAAGAATGAAAACAAAATGTGTAGTTGGAGTCTTTGCTGCGGAGTTATGAAATGGTGATACAGAATCATGATAAACTTACCTCCAAACCAGCGCTGATGAGATAATTCTAAGGAACATAAGTAATTAAAGGGATATCCCAAGACCAAAAGGAAGGAATACAGATAGAGAAAATGAAAGATGCCAAGAAAAACTTCCTGCTATTGAAAATGCACTTAACTTTCAGCCCATCTCCCAGGGGAACAGCAAGGCCCATCACTTGAAATGTTTAACACTAGACTGGAGAAATCACTAGAAGACTATACTTCAGGGAACAACTTGTTATTGGCAGAAAGATAGACTGAATGCTGTAAAAGGGATTTTCTCTCTCTAATGTTTACTTTTTATGATAGTCATTTATGTTTTTCCTTCATTACTTGTAAAGGAAAATCTATAAAAGTTATTTGCTTTAGTACAGCATATTTAATTTGAGTGCAATGTATTTGGTGTGCCTTAGCAAGCTTTAACTCTACTTCTAGGTTTTCCTCATGCACTTTTCCACATACATTGGTTCTTTACAGTAAAAAAAGTAAAATCTTCTCAGCACTAGTGAATATTACCTCCTGTGGAGCCTTCTTAGCATGCTTCCTTGCAAAATACAAAGGAAAAATCCATCCAAACACCCCAGATTTGGATTTGGTTTAGGAGAGGGAGAAAATGATGTCAGAGGTTTAAAGGGAGAAGTAAACCAGTGGAGCATAAATGAAACACTCAGAACACGAGAAAAGAAAGGAGGAAGACACTTAGATGAAAGTGGGAATCGCACACATATACTATGGGAAATGGCTTGCAGCTCCTTGGAAATCATCTACAGCCAAGCAGAGTGGCAGGCACTGCTGAGCAGCACTGGGTAATGTGAATCTCTGCTTCGGCTATTCCAGTTTCCCATATCCCTTAGTGATAATCTGCATCAGCGAACATCATTGCTATAAGCACGGGAAAAATCAAACTATACTTGGTGATGGCTCCTTATTTCTCTAGTGTAGAGTAGCCTGTGGAGTTAAAATGTTGAGTGTTACCCAATGAAAGCAAACAAATAAAACCCCTTCTTATTTCTGTCTGTAAAACCCAGGTCCATTCATTGCTCCCAAACTCTTTTCCTCAGAGCAGCAAAATCAAAATACCAACTGCAAATGTTAAATAAAACCATGACACTGAATATGCTAAAGGTTATTTCTCCCCATCACTCTCTTCCACCTATCTCTCCTAACTGCAGGAGTCCGGGCTGGCTTTACAGCAGCAGTGCTATCAGGGGCATGAGTGAAGAACAGTGGTGCTAGGTTACCCCACTGGGGACATGGCCACAACACAGCCAAAAGTCATCTATTTGACCATGGAGAGAAGTGGGACGAGGAACGGTTTCCAAAGACACAGGCCTCTCATTTTTGCCAAGCAGCTTGAGTCTCCCTGCCTGGCTGCTGAGCAAAGGGTATGATTAATGAAAAGATGTCAGAACGATAATCCTCACTATCAGAAAACAGGGGACAGGATTTTCTTTTATTGCCTTGGCAAACTGGGGGGTGGTGTGAAGAGTGAGAACAAGAGAGCAAAAAGGAAACAAGGAAAAGGTTTTGAAGGGAGAAAATGGTAATTATATCCATATATCTATACATATATATATATAAAATACAACCTCCCCTTTGCCCACCCTCTTTAATGTTTCTCTGGTGGAGTAATAAGATACCTTCAGCGTTATAAATAGCAGCACAGATGTTGACAGAAAAATGCTCCCTTAATTACCATACAAACTGCTTTACTTGAGTGAACCGTTTAAAGCGGCCTCCAAAGGAAGTTCACTCAAGCAATTCCACAGATTACAGCTAATGAACAATATTTCCTCACTCCTATTTAGTGCTCATTAAAATGTAAAAGCCTTTCATTTTCAACAGGCACACAATAAATAATTCCTCTCTCTCCTGCCTGGGAGCAGCAAGGATGGAAGCAGGGAAGGAAGAGACTGGTGGAGGGAAGGAGCTGCTGCAGGAGGCAAGTAAGTGGGCTGGAGAACAGTGGCAAATTCATTCTAGTCCCTGGGAGCTGCTGCTGGTCCTGCCCCAACTGAACAGCAATGGGAATCAGCCCCAGCAGATCCACTGCAGGCTGAGAGGAGGCACAGATTGCACCCATACTCCCATTAAAGCAACACGGATAACTGGGAGAGGACAACAGATGAAAATGATGCGACAAAACCCCATCTCAGGCTGGGGTTTGCTTGGACCCTGTTTAAAGTCTATCACCAGCTTCGAACTTGTGACTACTCGTTGCACAGAATCCCTTTTGCTCTTGTTTATAGTCTTTCCAAGTTGAACAGGATATTTGGAGTGCTGAGATTTGCTTCGTTCCTTAGCTACTGAGATGGAGCATCATACAGTGCTAGCCACACAAACTGTACGTTGCTGAACTAGCAAAGTATGTCTGTATCTCAACCTTGTCAGGGACTGCCTGAGCAAAATCCCTGATATTATCCTTCTTGAATGGAGGCAACAACCCGAGGAGGATAAAACCCTTCAGAGCTTCCTCCTGTCTTTAACTTCAAGGCTTAAAAAATTGACTAGTGTATTTCCTGCAGTGATGCTGCTGTACCCTATACCTGAGCCATAAATAAGACCGTAGTTGCATTCAATAATCAGAAAAGAAAAAAAGAAAGTGGGGAACTAAGGTCTTATATTGAGCTAAGTCTCAGACTGAGATACACTTGTCAGGAATATCACTTTGTGGTGACTTTATCTTTGTTAAACTTGTATGTGGGGAAAGGGCTATTCTCACAGCTCACCGAGCCACTGTGTCCAGAGGAAACCCACTTGCTGCATTGCCACAATGCCACCCTCTTGCAGTAAAGTAAAACTTTGTCTCATGGATGCAATGACATGTCTACATCAGGATAACAAGCATGAGAATGTGTAGTTATTTGTAATTAATAACAGCAAAAGGAGCACAAAGGAACTATAAACCAGATCCCATGTCCCATTTGCCTTCAGAAGAGGTGATGGCCCACTCTTACTGTGGTCCCATTGACCAGAATGTGCTAGGGTTTGTGGAGCCCTCACAGCTGTAGTAAAGAAGGAAGGTTACAGCTCTGCAGTATTATTGATGCTTTCAGTACTCTCTGCTAGGCTTTTAACTAAGGTAATTTGAAAATGGTCTTCAACACCCATCTCATTTGCTTTTTTATACTTGCCAATTTAGTGTTGTATTCACGGTGATTAATTCGTTTGTGGTGAAGGTTTATTAGGTAATCTTTGTGTCAATCAAAAATCACAGAGTTTTCTGAGCAAAGAACTCCCAGAGATTTTATAAAGATAAGGAACTGATGTTCTTACCTTTGTGTATAAGAAGTAGGAGCTTAGCCTCAACATGCGACCATGTACAGAAGACTTTAAAGCGTGCTTTTTAATTTACCTTGGAATTATTTGGTCAGCCACAAAAGCAGTTTGATTCTCTCAGATACTATTTCTGTTTTAATAAGAATATAGAAATCCCTTTAACTGCTCTGCCTACAGCTCATGTTTACTGTCTGATGAACCTGTAGGGCTATTCTAAAAGACCAAGCAGTACACTTCAACAAAGAAAAGATTTCTGGTTTTACCCCTTTCTTTATGTGGGGATTGGTAACAGATCCCTTCTAGGGAGAGATGAAAGATTACATCAAATTTACTGTTTCTAATAATGAAGAAACAGCAGCATTTTGTGTAAGAAGTAAAGACAGATTATCATCTGCCTGCCCCCTTCACACATGTTTTTACTGGACTTTTATATTGTTCCCAGCATTGTGTGAGAATTTCCTGCAATCTGCACTGCACTGTTTTCTCTTCATGAGCTTTCCTGTTGATGGACATACCCCAAAAAAGGCAGAAAATAGCAAAATTCTTCTTTTCCTTTTCAGATAGGTCACTTACCTCATCTACATGAACCTGGTGTTTTCCAGAAGATCTTGAACCTCACTGTGAAAAATATAGTGAAGGCAAATGGCTTTCTTGACCAGAAAAGGTATTACATTGAAGAGGTTGGGATGAGGGCTTGAAGATATTAGCTGATTAAGTTACATATTATGTAAATGTACATCATATTATGATATTTATAGTATTAAGGTAACATATAAAAAGATACAGATTAATACTAAGAATGTGATCGGCTTACCACTTTTCAGAGCCATTACTGTTTAAATTACATAAAATAGTATATACCACTGTGAGAATAAGTTATAAGTTAACTGGACTCCTTCCTCCATCACCTCCTTAAGAAAGCCGTGGGTTATTTCTGTCACTCAGAGGTGATGAACAGGCAGCAGCAAAACCAGGCGATAGATTCAGATGAAATTATACAGATGTACCATTCTTTTCCCCTAGTTCAATTCATGAGTTCTTTTCCTGGGCTTTGAGATTACAGATCTGGAGCTGGAACAGAAGATAAAGGGCACACAGGGCCACAAATTGGATAACTTTGACATAAGGACAGATAATATGGAACTATAATCTGTTGAATATATAATCAGAGTGTTTAAAAGCAGCTTTTCTAAATTAAAAAAGAAATGGGCAAGTATATGTCTGTGATAAAACAATTACAGCACACGTTGTACAGCCCTGATAAACACCCCCTCTTACCGCACAAACACTCTTACACACAAACCCAATATAGATTGATTCCAACTGATTAACATGAATAGAGACAGACAGGTTTTAGCCGAGAGTTCACCCGCAGACTGAGCTTGGCTATGCGAGTGAACTAGCTCTGGAGTGTGTTATTTTAGTGTCACGGATACAGCAGCTGTATGAAAATATGTTAAAAACTAGTCTGGAAGCCAGAACAATGTAATTTCAGTATAACTTTATTAATAATCACCATTTTAACGTTGCTATTTCTGTTTTAGTTAGAGTGTGTTTTATTGAATTGTCTTTTGAGCAAGCTTTCATGGCTTTATCGAGAGAGGTAAGGCTCCATTCAGAGGTTTCCTTTCATGCCTGAGACATGAAATTGGAGTAACCAACAATTTGCACGCATAATTCCATCGTACCCAAGGAGGGAAACAAAGAGAGAGGCATAAATTGCGTCTGCTGCCATCCTGGTCTTATTGCAGGGGATGAAATGAGCTGTTTTCTGGAGGTTGCCCCACAAAGCTGTATCACCAGCATTTTGTCTATGGGTATGCAAGAGACACGGGGCCGCCCCGCATGCCTGTGGTAGATGGATGATACTGATGGCAATCTAACTGGAACATCCTGCCTGAATATGAACAACAGATTTGTCAGTGTGTGACAGGCTGACAGCCCAGCTCCCAGCTGCTTGTCCACTGTTGTTAAATCAGTACCTTGTCTAAGTGTTCAGCAAAGAGGCAATCTGCTTCCTCCATTCGTACAGGCAGGTTGCCAGTTAAAAAACAAGTATTGGCTTTAGGCTGCAGTGCCATAATGCATTGGAAAGATGCAATCTAAACCTTTGTGTACTCCTTAGGCAACAAAGAGCAGGACTTGGAAGTACAGGCTTAGACTTGAGACTATCCTTTTCAAAACAATATGGAGAACTCCACAGGGGAATCATTAAAGAAATGCATGAGGATTTGAAAGCCGCAGATGACTTAATAGAACTTACTTAAGCAGGAAAATATGGCTTATTTTGGTACCAGGGATGCAAGCTTGTGCTACTGTACTCAAGAATGCACCAGAATCTTCTTTCTAGTCCTATTTTTAAGCGGTCTATAATTCAACAACAGTAACAGTTAGCTCTAGGCTGACATTTCATATGCAAAGATGCAATCCAGAAGCACTTTAGGGGAAACAATTAGAGAGAATATAAAAAGATAAAATCCTCCCAAAACAATAAAAAACCCCAAGAAAAACAGGGAAGGAAACCCCTCATTAATGTACACAGCAGCACTAAGTTACAGAACACAAATAAACAGCTTATTGGTTTCAGGAGGTTTTTTCCCCGTGTGACAAAGTCTGCAGCTGGTTTCAGTTCTTTAATTTGGTTGCTATTGGTTGGGCATATGAAAGAGAGGTTTATAAACTGCAATAATAACAAAATCAACTAAAGAAATCGTAAATCTTAGTATTAATACTAATGTTTTCAGCTTTGGGGTACGGTGTGCATGTACAGCAGCCTCTGAGGTGATGCTCAGTTACTCAAAAATGGAGAAGGATTTACATCACCAACTGCAACATCTTTTTTGAAGCAGGTTCACAAGGTATATTAAAGAGTCTCTAAGTACAGATCTATACATCAAACCTCTACTGGCACAAAAAGGGCTATTATAGTCTATTGGATCAACAGCCATCATAGTCTCAATTCACGCCCCCAGTGTGAGCAAGTGGTGTCACAGGGCACCCTTGTCTCTAGGTCAATGTGCAGTCAAGGCCTTATCAAGCCTCACAGTTTGCTTCCATTCTTGGCTGGGAGCCTTGCCCAGATCTTCCAACCACTGCTCCTCCCTCAGGCAGAAATGTCATGGGTTGTTTCCTGCACCATGGGGAGCCAGCTGCACCTTCCCACCATCTAGATACTTCTTACCTTGGGCCAATAAATCATAATCAGGTCTGAAGTATGCAGCCACAGCAACACAGAAGGTTCTTTAGGAGCATGTAACTTCTTAAGCATCTTTTCCAGCAGGCCCTAGGTCAGGGAAGTATTCCTGTTCAGGACAATGTTTATAAGCATCCATTTCATCTAAAGATACTGAGATTTAATAGGCACTTGTTACCAATGATTGCCCATCTCCATTTAAAAATTTGTCTAAAACAAGGTTAATAATAATTATATGCATAATGTATTTCAAGACTATATGTACATATTTACATATATTCTTGAAAATTACCCATTCCAAAGTAATCTCTAAAACATATTAGTTATGAAATTATCTCCTTCACAACCATTGAAACCCTTTAGAAAATAAGGCAAACCTGAGGATGAAGGGACGTGTAAAAAGAGCCACTGCAACCTAATAATTTGCTTGCAGAATAATATTTTGCAGCCTGTGTGGCCTATGTGGAATATATAATGGTTCAGAAAAAAAGACAGAGTTGGCAGGTTTAAGTCTGAATTCTCCTCTTAGTATGAAAACCATGTCTAATGAATGCTGAAAGAAACTTGAGGTCACGTCACACCATCAAGCACGCCAACAGCTAATAAAACAACTACATCTTATGAATAAAATGAGAAAAAATTAAGCCAATATTCTATTATCATACCCTTCTTCAATTCCCTTATAATTACCAAGTATCAAATCAGTATGTGTCATGATGTTTCCCCTTTCTCAAGCAGATGCATAAGATTCAGCAGCAAGGTAAGGCACTCCAACCACCAGGTTTAAAGAGAGAGCGCAATCTGTGGTTTCCAGTGTAGCTGGAGATATTTTTACTGTTTGCCACAAACTAAAGAGAAAGGGGGGGAAATATTTATGTAAGAAATGCCTGCTCTGCATCTCATGTCACTGCTCTTACGATGTGTCACAGAATTTAAATGTAATTCCGTGACAATTAGCTCCATAATAATATATTCAGAAATACAATGGTGCATCCTATGCCAGAAACTATTTTCTGCTTCAGTGTTTTACTGTGGCCGTACTCCTTAAAGGAGCCAACTATTTTAAACCAAAGCTGCTTTGTTTTCCACATGGAAAAGTAGGACATCAATCTATTTAATTGCTCCCCACTGGTTATTTTCCCATTTGTGGAAAGAAAGTTGTATTACCAAAAAGAATCACTAAAGCATTGCTAAGAAGTTCAGTCACCTCAATATATTTCATGTTAGGACACTAATAAAGTAATGCACTTGTTTGTTTTACCAGCTTTCTTGATGATTATCTTTAATTAAATCTGTAATGTAATTTTCTTTTTGTTCTCATTTTGCCCATCTTCCTAACCTGGCTGGTGGCAGTGATGTAAATTGCACCTTTATTTACAGCTAGTTTCATGTTTGTTTCTCAAGGATAATGAAATGAAGCGCCTTCAGCACAAGAGTTTTAAAGCAGCTTGTGTAAAAAGGATAATTCACATGATAATTAATACGGAGGCATCATCTTATTTCTTTATCATGACGCTGATGCTAGTGGAAAGTTACTGAGATGTTGGTCAAAAACATAGTAATGGCAAAATATTTCTGACCTAATGTTAATCTGATCCAACATTTACACAAATCGATGAAAAATTTCTCTTGAATCCAATGGGCTTCGAATGTATTTTTAGGTAGCAGTTGAGAATATAAAAAACCCTTGCATTATTTAAAGGATTTTTCTCTCCCAATTGCTAATCACATACTAAAGTATTGCCTTCAACAGCCCGAGACCTGAGGGAAGGGAAAGGAAGTCAATGGGTCAGATCTGTGGCTCCAGTAAACCTGTGGCTCTGTTCCTGAAGTTTCCTCTCTTTTCACTGTATATAATCAGGAACAGCAATGTACACCCAGAGAAAACATTCTCCCCTTCCCTCTTCTTTAAATTCAGAGGGAAGAGGGCTTTTGTAGGTGGGTAACCATTTTTGCCTTCATATTCCCCCATTTCAAGATGATTTTCAATCAGCATGATATTATGAAACCTATTTAACTATGCTTAAGATCTCTCATTTAGAGTTAAGTGGAAAAAGAGAAAGGCAAAATTGTCTTTGTAGATGTTGAGAAGAAATTCATTGCAAGCAATCATCATTTAATATCCAGGGCTGACTTTTTGAACAAGTGCTTTCTCCAAATAATAAATGAAATGAGTTGGCACTAACAATAATACCCTCGAATATGAATGAGGAAAACAAGAATATTAAACTAATAGAAACATTATAATACAAACCCCTGCTATATACAGGAGGGAGTGGCTGGGTAAAGCAGCCTGCAACAGATCCATGAGTGCATATGGACCCCAGGACTGTTGTATGCCAATGAGATCAGCTGGTAAGTATTTGGGACCTCTTAAGATTTATTTTACCTTTGCCTTCTGTTGCTGAACATATATTGGATCTCATCCTAAACAGTGGGTTATCCTGTTAACTACAACGTGCCACACAAGTGTAGCATATTGGTTAAGCAAACTAATTCAGGTTATAGAATCATAGAATCATAGAATCATTAGGGTTGGAAAGGACCTTAAGATCATCCAGTTCCAACACCTCTGCCATAAGCAGGGACACCCCACACTAAACCAGGCCATTCAAAGCCTTGTCCAACCTGGCCTTGAACACAGCCAGGGATGGAGCACTCACAACTTCCTTGGGCAACCCATTCCAGTGCCTCACC
>JBCJKH010020502.1:32320-58266 GCA_039877255.1 Loriculus beryllinus | reverse complement strand
CCCCCCCCCCCCCCCCCCCCCCCCCCCCCCCCCCCCCCCCCCCCCCCCCCCCCCCCCCCCCCCCACCTAAACAACCAACAGTACTTTAATTTCATTGATTTAAGCAGAACCAGCATTTCAACCTAGAACTGTCCATTTTTTCAGCTAAGTACAGAAAATATCACACTAAGTCCCTTTGATACTACTGTACAGTAAGAATAAACAACCAGTCTTTATCCTTCCAGTTAATGAGTGGAATTTCTCAAAAGCTTATATTCCACTTGACTGAGATCATTATGGACTAGGTAGAGGTTATTCTGGTAAAGAATGGGAGAATAATGTCT
Organism: Loriculus beryllinus; assembly: GCA_039877255.1. Classification (NCBI taxonomy): domain Eukaryota; kingdom Metazoa; phylum Chordata; class Aves; order Psittaciformes; family Psittacidae; genus Loriculus; species Loriculus beryllinus. The sequence continues at coordinate 57,943 of JBCJKH010020502.1, read as the reverse complement.
CTAGTGTTTTCCCCACAACTAATAGTACAAAAGCTTTTTAATAAACTTGCTTACTTTTTTGGTCATGCTTCAAGGTTTCCAATTTTATAGTGTCTATTTGAAGACCTCCTTAAGGCCATTTTCCAGAGAACCTGGATCTTATCCTGCTCAGCTCAAATGAATTCTTTAACAATTTCCCTATGAACCACAGTGGCTTTGGCACAAATTATCTTTGGAGTTGTAAACAGCACAACCGTGACAAGGAGGAAATTAAAATTTTGTAAAAGCAAAAGTAGATCTAAATCAGTACTGGATGGGACTGCTTACAACACAGAGAGGTGAACAAGGGACAACAAAGTTTTATATAAAATAGCAAAAAAAAAAGGAGACCAAATGGGACTCAAATGTTTTAAGAACAAAAGACGATTCAACTAAATTGAAAATCAACAAGAAACTAAAGTAGCTTACTCTCTGCAGGAGAGGTATGCCTGACACTGACAGAGGTGAAAAGATTAGGAAGAACATTGAAAAAATCAGATATTATTATAGGTATTACTATAGTGACAGTTACGTAAGTTCATATAAAATATTAAGGATTATAAACCCTCATATTTCAGGTTCTAAGTCAAGAAAACACAGAGTTTTAGAATTAAATGGCTCCTGCATTTCTGATAAGAAGCACACGAGGCTGTATGAGCAGGTCTATTTACAGCCCACCTGTAGCCATAGAAAAAATTTCTGTTACAGAATCATAGAATCAACAAGGTTGAAAAAGACCATTACAATAATCAAATCAACCCTTATCCCAGGACCACCAAGTCCACCACCAACCCGTCACTGAGGGCTTCATCTACACAGTTTTTGAACACTTGCAGGGATGGTGATTCCACCACTTCCCTGGGCAGCCTGTCCCAATTTCTGACTACAATTCTGGTGAAGAAATTCTTCCTACTAGCCAGTCTAAACCTCCCCTGGCACAACGTGAGGCCATTACTTCTCGTTCTATCACTTGTTATTGGGAGATCAGTCACCTGCATAGTTCATAACATCCTCTACACAAACCATAAAGCATGACCACCCAGGTCTCCTGGTTCACATAATGAAAATTTCTCAAGATTTGTATGAAAAATTCAAATCAACTGTTCATAGCCAGCATTTTAAACCACTGAAAGCTGGTTCTAAACCTAAGTCATAATTGGAAGGGCCTTTCTCCAGTTTAAGGGAGAGATTGCTCTTCATTATGTCTCTCATTATGTCTTTCATCCTCCTGAGTAAGTCTCAGCACAGTTTGGTTCTTCTTGGGCCTCTTTCATCTACTATACTCTGTTTAATGACAATCCATCATTTAAAAAAGGATCCCAAAAATGACTTTCACCAACGATAGTTGCTTAGATCATACAGACTACACACTAGATGAAAGAAATCTTAGGAGGACCAAAGAGAGCTGAACTTAATCAGAGGGATGAAAGACAGAATGAAAATCTATCTACCCTTACATTTAAAAAGGAGTTTCCTTCAGATAAGATGACCTCGACATCTCTCTGTACCTGTTAAATATGGTGTGAGTACTGTCAGATCATTTGGGACTTTTATGATTTAGATGCTCTAGCAATTCCTGTAAATTGTACACATTTGGATGGTGCTGTCTTTGACTTTGAGGTGATTGGGCCATTTCCTATTGATCTAAAAACATCTTTACCCCCTTCCTCCTAATCAAGGCAAAAATACATAGCCTGGAAAGCTTTGATGTTCCTCTGCTGTACTTCTCATTATTTTGATCTTTTAACAATCCCTCTATTGGTACATGCATGTAATATACATCTTCAGTGTTCATGCCTTCTGGCTTCAAAAGACTTTTCTATTTGATCAAGACTTTTTATCCCCAGAAAACAAAAGCTGTGTGTAATACTCAGCTACTGATATTTGTTTTATTTATAAGATAGGAACAGTACATAGTTAAGCTAGAAAGCCTGCTTATTTCCTTCTACAGAGTGGAATATACCATCCTGTTTTTGAAGGAAATCAAATATATGTAATTTATCTGATGCAGATTTCATCATCTTTATTTTACAGAAAGTCTGCAGATTACTGAGTTGCCTTTAGATAAAATGTTGCACTGTAGTTGCTGTCAGGACGAATTCCCTACAAGTCTCTTCAATTTTTATGTTGCTGACATAAGCCTACAGTGACAGAAATGAGTTGGAGTCTCTCTTGCTATTAGTTAGTGTCTATAAAGTAATGTCACGTCAATTCTCCTATTGCCTATGAAATACTCTCACAGCATAGCTTGAAGTGGAAGCTGGGCCATACCCAGACTGAAATATAGTGGCACTGTTTTAAGTGCCTTGTGATGTCTGCTGACATCTCCCATGAAAAAGGGAGGGTAGTCCACCATCACTCTTTTGTGAACAACCTGTCACTAGAAGATCAGTATCAATCTTTCTTCCCCTTGTCCTATCAACTAAGAGCCAAGGAAAGAAAAATTGGTCTACAACAACACATTACCTGGAGATCAGTAGGATGTAATACAATACAAGGATGAATTTCCATTCCCCAAGCCAGTACCCAGCTGCAGACTCCAGGACAGCGATGGACACATTTACATATACAACTCTGCTATGCTGCCAGGTTTTAAAAATCATCCCAGGATGATTTCTATACAAGCAGGTGATTTTATTTCTCATAAATCAAACTGCAGGAATCTCAAAGGCAGCCACAAAATGCTCAGAGATTGATCCATTACATCACACATAGCCTCATCTGTCCCTTACCCTCTCCTCCTGCTCCCATTCAATTCAAATGTTCCAAACCCGAAATAAAACGAATTAAGAACCTGTCTGGTAGACGATATCTTCCTTATTCCACTACTGCAGGAAAGGCTAAGAATTCATACATGCATCATGCGTACATGACATTACTATTATGTTCTTGTCACCTACTCCTTAATTTTCCTTGTTTGCCCTTATGTAAAATGCTGTCACACATTTTTGCATGAAGCTAATCTACTATCAAATCCACAATTAAACCCAGGCTTTGGGAAAAAATTTCAAGATCAAATTCTACAGTTAAATTGATAGAAATTAGATACAAACAATCTGGACTCATGTAATAAATCATTCATATTACAGTGAAAAATCTCTCAAATTCCATGCGCAGATAAACATAGTTCACCAAGAATGCAGATAAGTTTAAATGCAAAATCAAAGGCAAAGTTTCATTAAATTCAAGAGATACTAAGTCATTTACTAATATTTGCCCAATCTTAAGACTCCTACATACCTAATTTATTTCTGTTAATGAAATTTTGTAAAAAAGGTTCCTAGCTATTCTGAATCTATTGGCAAACCAAGAACTGTAACTACTCAAGAGAAATCTTTTATGTTTTTGTTTTATCTTAATTGTTTGTCATTAGGTACAGTGGCAAAAGTGCTATGTTACAAAATAAAAGGGAGGATTAAAAATATTTAAATATGTTAAAAATATTGTATTTTATGAATCAGAAGAATAAATTTCAGGAGCTTGGAGATTAGATGGAAAATGTAAGAAATACATGATTTTATGATGAGCATTCTTTTATAACAGCATAAGACTACTCACATGCGTAATTCCAGACTTACCCATACAGTATCACTCCCCATTTTTCTATATAGTCTGAATGCTGCACATTTTTTGATTTAACAAATATTTCACTTTTCTGATTTCACAATATACTCAAATTTATCCAATGTGTATTTTTTGCCTATCGCTCAAAGTACTTACAATTTGCAATTACCCCGATGTGTTATAGATGTACTCTGTTTCATTATACACACTGATAGTGAAAAATATTGAGGCAGACAAGAGTATGTGTGCCCTGCAGGAAGCCATCTGAAATGGCCTTCCTGGTTGACAGTAAATAAGTAATAACAGACTTTGAATGTGATTTTCAACAAGTTGTACAACCACCTCAACCCGCATTTCTCTAGGTCATATTTTCTTATTGTATACAGGACACTGTCACATGGGACTGGACTCAATGTTTTCCTAAAGACAACAGAGTTATCTGTGCTGCTTCCTGCCTACCTTATTGCCTAACCTCCAGCCCTTTGCCTTGTCAAAGAAATCAAATTATCAAGAACAAATAATAGTAAATCAATTCTGGTTTGGTTGTTTCTGACCACCTTATTACTCTTCATGTGTTTATAAGCTAAAAAATTATCATCAGTAACAAAAAACAATACAGATAACACGTACTTTATGAATTTGCAATATGACGTAAAGCAGCCACATTGGGAAAGTGTTGGCAAAGCCCTGGGCAGACATGGTTGACCAACTGAAGCTCTCCATCCTAGTGAGGCAACCCTCCTAGAACTCAATTCCCATCCTAGGGATTCACAAACTTTCCTTTCAAATGTATCTCAAACAAGACTCAGCTCCTGCCCTTAACACTGACAATTATTTTTCCCTCAACTATTTGCTACCAGTGCCACCAGCTGCCAGGCAGGTGACCTCCAAACCATAGCACTGGCTGGGAAAACTCAGGTTCAGCTCACTGGGCTCTCACAGTGCTCCTGCAATCCTTGACTAGTATCATCAGAAAAAACACCCAAGAAACCTAATGAAGCCCCAGCACCACTCAGAATAAGGCTCAAGGTCCTATCAGGCAAAGTTAATATTGGAGGGAGCTACTGATGACAGGTAAGCCTCTATCAGCTGGACAGATTTATACACAGGACTGTGTACAAAGCACAACCCATAAAATATCACCATCTAACTGAAGCAATCTGTGTCTTCACTATGTTTACTATCATAAATGTATGCATTGTAAACTTTGGGTTATCACGTTGCCTCTAGTGTGTAAATTATAACACAATTCCAATATGTACCTCTTAAGCTGGTAATTCTGTGCAAAAGCACCCTGTATCTGTTAATTTAGCTAATCAGCAGTGACATTAACTACCTACAAAACTGGGAATAAGAACCATTGAGTGACTATCTCATGAGCAAAACAAAATGGTTACACTGATGCTTTTCCGATGGCACATCTCATTATAAAAAGGCTACCATATAATAATATCAGCAGAAACAAAAGTATTGTATATAGCCATTACTGTGTTACAGATAAATAATACAGGACATAATACATCTGAAGGATGGATGTTTGAAATATTTTTGTAGATGCATTGTTAACAGGCAATACCAAAATTCATCCTTTCATCTTGTTTAGTATGGAACACAACTTAGTCACAACTTATTACAAATTACATTTGTAACCACAGTTCTGCCTGTATTTTATGTAAGATTTTACTGGAACTATCACTGCATTTACACACTCTCAGAAAACTTAAGATAGCTATTTGTTACAATTTTTGTTCTCATAAAGGTAAGTTTTCAATCTGCATCTCAGTCTGAAACAGTCTTGTGTGCAAAACCCCAATAGGTATCAGGGAGCTTCAGAGCAGGAACCAGAAACCTGCAATGAAGGAGACAGGAAGCTTTAATTGCTTGAGTCCGGTGCTGCCTGCATTTTACTTTTTCACTGTCAATTCATACATCAACTTCTCAACTGAAACATATTATATTTAACGCCAACTATCTTAGCAAAGGCCACGCGGTATAAATCTACAACCCAGTTAAAGAAGGAAAGAAATACATCATACGTGGTTTGATAGCAGAGCATACCAAAAGAAATATTCTACTGAGATGCTCAATGAGTCTATCCAGTACTGATCCACTCCATGACCTCAGGTGAGTTTCTGAGTCTCTGAAAATGCGCTTTTCAACAGCAGAGAAGTAGTTTCTCATTACTGCATTGGTGAGTTTGTTGGTGTTTTTCTGTACATAAATCAATAAATTATTCTCTAAGAATATTTGCTGCCCTGTGTCATAGCGTTTTTGTATTCTTCTGATGGGGAGCTACAACTCTGAGAGACATCCTGTCTTGGTAATTGGGGTAGATACGGTCAAAACTCCCAGATAAATCAGAGTTAAGAAGTGGCAGGGAGAGAGAAATAAGACATGACATGCTCCATTGCTGCAGCTTCTCCTTGCTTTTGGAAAGTAACTACTTTTTTCATAACCATGTTGTCAGTGTATTTCCAAGACTAGTTATTAAAGCAGAATCTCATTACATCAGTCTGGTCTTTAATACATGTCTACTTATTTTATCAATGGCTTTTGAAGCAGCCTTCAAAGACACTTGCTTAAAACAGGCTTTCCATCCACTAATTAAAGCTTAACAATCCCTTGTAATGAGCAACACATTTTTCCATAAACATGTAAATGTCTAAGGTTACTGTTGAAGTCAGCACTGAGGGGAGAGGTCATTTCTGAAGGATCTTCCATAACAAACATCAGAGAACAGTAAAGTCAATGGAGGGCATCTGAAGCAGAAGCAATTTTTATAGAATCATAGAATTATTTGGGTTGGAAGAGACATTAAAGATCATCTTCCAAACCCCCATCCAGCCTGGCCTTGAACACTTCCAGGGATGGAACAGACGCAGCTTTGCTGTGTAATACATTCCACGGTCTCATCACCCTCACAGTAATGAGCTTCATCCTAATATCTAATCTAAATCTCTCTTTCAGTTTAAAGCCATTACCCCTCGTCCTATCCCTACAAGCCCTCGTGAAAAGTCCCTCTCCAGTTTTCTTGTCAGCCCCTTTACATACTGGAAGGCTGCTCTAAGGTCTCCCCAGAGACTTCTCTTCTCCAGGCTGAACAACCCCAAGTCTCTCAGCCTGTATTCATAAGATGCTCCAGCCTCCTCTGGACTCACTCCAACAGCTCCATGTCCTCCTTATGCTGGGGCCCCAGGGCTGGACACAGTTCTGCAGGAGGGATCTCACCAGAGCAGAGTAGTGAGAGAGAATCACCTCCCTTAACCTGCTGGTCACGCTCCTTTTGATGCAGTCCAGGACATGGTCGGCTTTCTGGGCTGTGAGTGCACACTGCCAGCTCATGCTGAATTTCTCATCAACCAACACTACCAAATCCTCATCAGGGCTGCCCCCAATTGCCCCCAATCCAGTCTCTGCCCAGCCAGTATTTGTGCTTGAGATTGCCCCAACCCAGGTGCAGGACCTTTTCCAGTAAATTAGTCACTCATTGAGGAAAATGACAGCTATGTAGCAATAGAAAAGTTCGCAAAGCTCTTCATTTACTGTTAGAAATGTCTATACAACTGTCAAGTAACAGTAACATCCCCACTTGGTTTTACTCTCGAATGCCCTATCTCAGGGTCTTTTTGCAAATCATGTCCTAATGAAGTTTAAATAAAACCTGTATTTCTTATTTCTAAATGCTACTTTTCTTTTACCTGACTGTTTTCTAAATAAGTTAGTCTGCTGAAGCTGATATAAAAAAAGAAATGCTATTGTAATTAGTGCAATATTATTTCAAGATAAAGCCATGAAAACTGAAGCTTCAGACAGCTGTCATCTCTTTGGCTATTCTGCTTATTATTCACAGTCGAATTCTGATATCTTCAGCATGCTACACAGAACATTTACATGCAATTTCAATGAAAACACTTATGGAACAAGATCTCTAAGTATCTCAGAATCTAGCATAGAGAAAGAGCAGAGCTTGAAAGTAATTTCAGACTTAATTTTCTCAGCACAGTCATCATTCTAAATAGGTACTCATAAACATACACTTTCTTTCACTAATTTCAAAAATAATTTCTATGAATTTAATGTCCTTATATAATTGTCTAGATACAACAGACACTGAAAACTGAAATCCTCTTATTTATGTGACAGTCAGGGTATGGACAGCAAAAGAAAAAACTTCTAAAAAATGGATGCTCTAAGGAACAGCAAGACTGATTATCTTCAGTGGTAAAAAGGTAATTGCTGTTACATGGTAAAACAGAAACAAGGCAAATTCATGCAAATACTCTTTGGAGTACATCATTTACTGGCTAAAAATGCTGACACATTATGCAAGACAATTACTGTGTGGAGTGGTGGTGATATGTGAAACACAAACTCATTTGTAGGATGCCTGAATATTGCAGGAAAGCATCTATCTATAACACCTGGCAGTCTTCCACTGATGGCATACTTTCCCCTAAAAAGACTCACAGAATCATAACAATGTATTTTAAACAGAATGGACCCCCGAAGATTCAATGCCTGCTGTAAGTGAGACTGAGCTCAAAGTTCGGAAAGGCTCCTCAACAACTTATTCAATTGAATCTTCAGTATCTTCAAGGAACTCCAGGCAATCTGGGAATTCCCTTCACTACAGCCTATGACTTTTCTGCTGTTTCACTGTGACATGTATGAAGAGTGTGCCTCCATCTTCTCTAAGAGCCCTTGTCCCATTAGACACTTCTCCAGCATCACCTCTCATATTATTTCAGAAATATCTCCAAAGAGCCCCCTTCATGGTGAAGAACGAGAGGATCAGAAGTCCTCCAGTTACAAGGTCTACCAGCTGAGAAGACCCTGCAAGGCATGTAAGCAAATGTCACCCCTGGCTAAACTGGCTAGTCCCTGACAATATGGTGACACAGCACCTCTTCACAGACGCAAACTGGTCTTGAAGAGCTCAAGTAGCACCAAGGTGAGGTATTAACAGCAGCTTCTAGGCACTTCTGTAGATAAAGAATTGCTGAAAATCCAACTGCTTGTTTTTTAGAAGCAATATGGTTAGAGTTAGCAGCTTGGCTTCAGCTGCCTTCTTCATGGAGAACACTCCCCTTTGTTCATAGGAAATATCTATCTTGAAAATCTTCCTTCATGGGTTCTCATCTGAGAACTCACTTTCCTGAAACCCTAATCATTCTCAACAGTACCTAACAGATTGGTTCTCTCACTACATGTGATTAGGAAAACCAAAGTTATTCGCAAAGACCACGTTTAATGACAAGATGTGAATGTGGCACTGAAGCAAATTTTGCTTAAACTCATCAGACTATGAGATTCGTTTTCCATTATTACCCCAGAACAGCACAAAGCCCAAATATGTGCCATACTCTTCTATTATACTTCAAGCTCTAACAGAGAATGACGAACACAAAGTTCATACACCTACTGGAGCATTAGAAGTACTATCCCTTCACACAGAGATTGAGGAATACATTTTAGGACACCTCAATCTACAGAGCTCTCTTTGAAAACCTTGTGGAAAAGCCTGTGGTCAAAACGTAGTTAAAGATATTTACTGCTTTACATTTCTTCTTTCAGACACAACCCACATACTGTCAGGGCTTCTTTTCCTCTTCGTTTCCAGATTATACAAGAAATTCACTTCATCTTTAAAGAACACAGTTTCTACCCTTTGCAGGAGTAAATTATTATGTCAAGTTTCTTCAGTTATCATACCTGTATAGTAATTAATTTTTTTAATAAAAATAACCTTTTATTAAAGGTTTCATTAGATTTCCTTGGAGACTGACAACAGCCAAATCTGCAGTCATCTGCAGGAACCACTACAGACTCTGATCACATAGTCTGAACAGTGACATTTTTCTCACCACTTTAGTTCAGACAACAGGATCACTGTATTTTCCAACTGCTTCATTATGCCAAGAGCAGGAGCCCAAAGCCTCTGCCCACACTGAACTTCTTCAATAACCTTAATTAAAATCAGGCCTCAGGCAAATATTAGTAAAATTTAAAATGATATGGAAATTATCCTTTCTGGCTATAGCACCAAAAATGGATTATTTCATAGAGGCTATAGATAGTTCTCTTAAAGACCACATGCTTCATCTTTAGGCAGAAGAGCAGGTTACTATAAAGGTATTTGACTATCAAGCACACATCCCCTCCTGTACTCTAAGCATACTATCATATTACTGGTACTTTAACATCCAGTACAGCAGCAAAACTATACAATGGGTCCACTTTCCAAAACACTTTAAGTGCATCAGTCATTTTGTTTCCAAAATAGCTACTGAAAAAGAGAAAAGACTCTATTTAAAGGCCATGCTCCAACACCTTAAATATTTGGAGGCTGCATGTAGAAAGCTTACCCCTTGACTGCAAACCGTGTCCACATGCCTCATTATGTCCCAGCACATTCTGTTTCACTGAATCTGGCACCAGTACACACTGACTCCAACGGTGGGTCTTCCACCTGAAAGAGGAAAAGGTTAACAATTAAGTGGAAAACAGTTGACACATCCAGGCAAAACCTGCAGTTAGAAATTATGATATACTGTAAGGACATAAGGAAAAATCAAGTCAAAAAGTGGTAATTACTCCTGAAATAAGTATTGTGAACTGAAATTCAAATGCAAGGTTCACCTTCTAGAAAGCTACATCATCCTCCAACGTTTCCCTTTCTCATTTTGTAGGGCATGGTTCAAAGTTACATAAAATACACAGGAAACATCTTCAGTGGGCTTTGAAATCAGGCTCTCCTCATGCAAGCCTGTTCTAATACAACTGATATTGTTCCCAGTCTGCTTTCTGTGCGCCAGTCAAGAACAGGAGAAGGCATATTTCCATAGCACTATGCGGTACACAGGCAGGCAGAGCCAAGTGGTGCAGCTCCTGCTTTGGCACCACCTTCAGCTCCCTGCTTTGTGACCATGTCCTACAGGATGTGCAGGCTAGAGATTTGTATGCAAAGATATAATGCTTTTCTATTGACTAATATTGTATAACACATGGGTCACAGAATTTTAATGCAGTGAGTAATTGCCCTATTGTACCATTTGTCTAATGAGAATTTTTTAAAATGCATATTATTCATTGGAATGGTAGAATCAGGGGAAAAGACAAGTGTTTCTGCAATAAGCATACAATTATGATCAAAGCAGTTGAGTGCTTTAGGTGCCAAAATAACTTACATTGATTTTTAGATACAGTGAGATGGGAGCTCCCAGTAATAGCTTCCTTAAACATATTGAACCTTGAGGTTACCTTTCTAGGAGCCGTGCCTGGTGGTGCACATTCTGATAATGCCACATCTACTGAAATCTCCACTTTGAACTCTACTTTTACACATTTTGCAGGGTAGATTATTTGTTTATATGTCTGCATTTTCCAGTATTATGTTGTTTTCTGGTGAAAATTGTGCAGGACAATTGCAAAAGAGTAGTTTCTGGAGAAGCTAACACCTTTTACCTATACACCGGACAGATGGGAATATCTTCACATTCTCTTTCCTCATACAATGTGTCTGGGCATGTCTGTCCCCCATTGGCAGCATCCTGAACGATAATTCTATACCGTGACTGCTTAACCGCAGTGACATTGCCTGTAAAAAGAAAAAAACAAACAAACAAAAAAACCCTTCTAAACACAGTTGGCACATTGAGTTAGTGATTTAGCTGTCCTGGTTAAAAACATGCTGGTATTTTGTTTGTATTTTAAAACTATCAGCACTATGGAAGGAATGGCACGTTGGATCAAAAGCTACCCTTGTTTGCTTTAAAATTACGACTAGTTCAGCAGAACAGCACCTGGAAGGTTGATAAATCAACAGCCTACAAGCTGCATCAAAAAATGCCTATTTAACAGAACATCATATCAGACAAGAAAAGTATTAGCAAATACTTAAAACACCTGAACAGGCAAAAAGAATAAAACCAAACTAAATCAAACCAAACAAACAAATAAAAGAAAAAGGAAAAAAAAAAAGAAAAAAAAAAGAAAAAAACCCCACCAAACTTTCATAATGAAAGATTTTGTTTCTGAAAACATTCTGGTGGTCTCGGGCTGGTAGCAGCAATCCATCTGTCCTCGTTTTACCTGGGATAGAGATAATTTTCTTCCTAATAAGAAGGGTTTAAACCACAACACCATCTGTTGGGGTCTAGAAATTACATACAATAACTTCCTGATAGGAAAACCTTTGCAACCAACAGAAGTTAACTCTCTACTTAACCTGATTTGATGCAAGATCAATCCATCTAGAAACACTGTTCACAAAATCTACAGTACAGAATGCTGCATGGAAGACAAGGATAATATTTATCTATGTATCTCTATAGTTAAACACAATCCCTGGCTGCATAAGTGGTAAGCACAGAGGGCTGGTTTTACTGCTGTGTATTGCATTTGTACTTTTTTGGATGCTGTATTCACTCTTCAAAAACAGATGCCACAAAACTGAAAAGGGATCTCAGCAAAACTCCATCAAGAATTCCAGACCAAGCGAACATATTTTGAGTAGACTTCATCCAACTTGTCCAACAAAGGAAAGCAGTGTGTAAATTAGCTCACCTCTGAGCATTATTTTGTCAGCTCAAGATATAGGAAGTCACACCATGAACACAACGTACAAGTAGAGATCCAGTAAATATGGTTGATTCTAAAGATACCAAGTCATATGAGCCTTCACTCACATACTTCTATTAACGTGAGTTCACCACAAAGGGACTTTGGACTGCAGGAAGTTGCCCACCCCAGCTGCTCACCTGAGGCAGGATAAGGGTATTCAGGGCAATCCCCCTCCTGCTTTTTTAACAGCCTCTGCTTCAGGCCACCCTACAGCTTCCTACAGTCTCCTTTCAGATGCCTGACTCAGCACTTGTACATTCTCACAGAGAGCCTTTTCTCAAAATCTAGGCCAAGTCATCACTCCTGTATATTAAGCTAAACTTTTTTTATCTTCTGTCCACTACATGTAACAAAAGTTTAGCCTTATTATCTGATGCATAGCCTCTATGAAATTCCAAGGGCTTGTATCCACTCTGTCTTTCCTTCTCTAAACTAAGGAAACCCAGGTCTTCATAGCTCCGATTCAATTACCTCTCCTTGCTCACTTTCTTACTTCAACACTGTGCCCAAGGAATGCCACCTGCAGCCTCAGCAGTGCACAGCACACTAACACTTTGGTGCTTTACATACAACATGCCCACAAGTTTGACAAGCCTAGCATGAGTTTTAGCATCTTAAATTGCTGACTTGAATTCATTTTGTAGTTCACTGTATCACCAGGGGTGCCTGAGAAAGCACTAACGTCTTCCCATTCTTTCTGCAATCAATTTTTTTTATCTCAAGTTGCATTTTGAGAAATTTCACAATTATTTTAATATCATTTAATATATTGTCTAGTTTGTTTGCTATCTCTTTCTGAGATTCATCCACTAATGTTACTATTCAAGAACACAAGCTGTTCAGACACATACCACACAGAACTGGGGCAAGAAGAGTTTTCGGTAGGACTCCTCTTAGCTAATGTTCCAGTTTGATTGTGAACAGTGGGTACCTATCAGCAAACTGATTGTAAGCAGGATGTGGGAGTCACGATAGATAAGTTGACCATGAGGCAGCAATGTGCCTTTGCAGCACAGAAGGACCACAGCATCCTGGGCTATTTTAAGAAGAGCACCACCAGTAGGTTGAGGGTGGCGATTCTTTCCCTCTACTCAACTGCGGAAAGATAACTGAGTGCAGTGTCCAGTTCTGAGCTCCTCAGAAGGAGGACATGGGCACTGAAGAGAGTCCAGAGAACTGCCACAAAGACTGTTTAGGGACCGGAGCATCTGACAAACAAGAAGAGACGAGGAAATCTGGCCCACAGGATCTTATCTGTGTGTATCAGTACCCAACGGCAGGCAGTAAAGGAGACAGACTCTTTTCAGTGATATCCACTGTGAATTTTATCAAGCAGCTGAATACCCATTTAACAGTCATCTAAGTAAAGTCACTGTTCCCCAGCTTCCTGATAAAAGTTAAATGTGTCAAAAATTTACCACTTACTTTAATTAGAGGAGTTACACTGTCAAAAAATAAAAAAAAAAAAAAAGAGATTAAATTTGTTCTCAATAAATTCACATCAGCCAGTTTATTAGAGTCTTATTCTCAAAATGTTTATATCTTGAGTAATAAAGTTAGGATGAGTAATCTACAGTTTCCCTGACTGCTTTGGAGTTGTTGGTTTTTTCTACTTGGGGGGGAGGGAAGGGGGAGGAGGAGAAGTGAGGGTGTTGGTTGGTTTGGTTGTTTTGGTTTGTCTTGGTATTACTGTTTTAGTTCCTTAGGATTTATCAATTTCTTACCCAGAAGGTAGTCAATAGATGCTTTGGTGTTACTTTATTACTTCTTTCTCAATTCATACAGTTGTACTGACATGGAAACATCTAATTTATGAAAATAATTATTCTTTTGTCCATTCCTTTCCTGTCTGCAGACAGGAAATAACAGCAGCAACCACACATTCCCCATGTTTCCCTTGTTTCTCAGAAAGCAATGGACATTTCATTCAGTTTCCCCTTAGTTTTAATCCATTTATGTAATTCTTGTTACCTAATATCCTTCTATCATATGTAATTCTTGATGCCTAATATCCTCCTATCACTTAATTTACATTCTCAATTTCTTGTTTCTAATTTTTGTAAAACAATTTGACAATCAAAGAGGAAAAGATTCTGAACACCTCTGACAATGAGAAAAGACAAAATAGGGATTTTCTAGCTGTGTATGACGTTCTTTTCATGATTTGAAGCTCAAACATGCAAGTCATACACAGAACTACACATGCCTTTTTCATCTGTGCTTGCTACTATAATAATTTCAGGATAGAAACTGAAATTTTCTATCAGATGGGGTTCATCCCTTCATATGGTTTTTCTTGGTAGCTTCCAGGTCTTCCACACTCCTATCTCTTCTACCTCCCCCTAAGAGCTACCAATTTTCTCTGTCTGCTGAAGTCTGTCTTTTTTATTTTTTAAATGTCTTGCTGATACTGCCATCCTTCCCTCCTACTAAGAATCGTGAACTCTATCACTTTGTGATGATTTTCATTCAAATTATCTACCACTATTAGAATCTTAGCCATTTCCGTCCTATTAATCAGTACCAAATCTAAATGAGCTTCTCACAGTAATTTTCTTCACCTCAAGAAACTAAATTATCCTCAACATTTATTGCACATTACTCAAACCCCATTTTCAAAATTGAATTTCCTCATTGGTTTTTCTACAGCATTCCTTACAAATGTTAATGAACATAATTTTTATATCTCATTTAAAATTGCTATAGCCTGATTTTCCAGAGTATTATCATTATGTAGGACTGTCCTTTTAAAGCCAAACTTCAGCTGATTTCAGGCATGGCTACTACTGCTTGTCCTCCAGATAAAAATCAAGCCTTGGGATCTCAAGACCATCTTAACTTCTATGTTCTTGACTATGAACTCAGATAATGCTGTTTGAGAATTCTGGGAGTGCCTTACCACTGCTTCCACTTACACCTCCCTGTCCCATCAACCTCTAGTCTCCTCTCCTTACACACATACGGCTTCTTCCATCATTCCACTCTTCTCATTACCCTCTTGCTGTTTCATCTTCTCCTGAATTTGACCCCAGGTTCCTCAGTACCCTGGCCCAAGACTCAGAAAGGTGCATCACCATTCTCAGGCAAGGTTAAAAATCCTTGTTCACTACTGTAAAGTGTTCTATATCTGGTCAAGTTTACACAGGAAACATCCAGCTTCATACTCTTTGCTCCTGACAATCTGGTCAAAACAAGATTCTGAGCACATAGATTTTCCAAGATTTCAGTCAACAAAATCAGAGCTGTCTCCATTTTTATGCAGATAAGAGCTTTTGAAGGGGTAAATCTAACTTTGACTGACTCTGGTTGAGTGTTTTTTGAGAACTGGAAGTGCCAGATCCTTTACAGAAACCAAGACAAGGTATAGGTCATTGGAATTCCTTATCGTGGTATGCCACACATTTTATCCACTTTTACTCCATCCCATTTCAGATCTGATTTAAAGCATGGCGAAATAAATAGGACAGTTACTACTAACATTTCACGTAAACTTTTTTAGAGAATAAAGTAACAGAGAAATTTCTAACCTTTCTCCTGGATAACCAATGCTCAGAAGACGAGTGATACTAATAGGTACCATCTATTTTCAGGAGGAAGATGAAAAACGTTATTTATTATCAAGTGTTTTCTTTTTTTAATCTCCCCACCTTAAATCTATGCTGACAGACTAGAGAGCACATCACCCATGCTGAAAGCAGTTAGCTCCCCAGGAAACCTACACCACTAGGAAAGCAGCTGATAGAGGAAAATCTACATGCTGCTCATTCAGATCACTTCATGATCTTTGAGGTCTCTTCTAAAGTGGTATTCCGTGATTCTATTCTATTGTGAAAACTCCATATTGATCATTTGATTCCTGTTTTGATTCATCCTCAAAGACCTGTTAAAACACATATATTATTGAAGACTGCAGCAGATAGTTGTCACCTGTATGTATCTGAAATGCCAGAGAACTTGCAACTTCCTCCCTGTTCCTGCCTCACCAACAGGTGTTGGGATTCAATTACACTTCTTTTGTGAATTATGCTGTCTGCCCATCTGTTATTGCCCGAAGTTCATGGCTGTCTACACTTCTAAAGTATGACACAATTCTTCACCAAAAGACAGATGGCTGTCTGATGACATTAAAATGTAGGGAAATGTCAGCTTTTTTATTGTTAGATAGTAAAGTTGAACACATTTTCTTAGACAAACTACAAACAGCTTAACTGGCAAAGTTCTGTGTAAAAGTGATTTAGTGATTGCATGTTTGTCTAAGTTCTGATCCTATATCAGTACAATTTTAAATCTGCCAGGCAATACCTGTTCCTGCTTGATATGCTTGGTAATTCACCATCTGTATATTGTTTTCATTAAACACAACTTTTCTATTAAATAAAACAACTCACATATGTATAGTGGTTCTGAAACTTCATTATCATGCTGAGGTTTTAATTGTACAATGCAACTAAAAAAAAGTAAATCTTGCAATGCAGCCACATCAATAACAGATTTAGCAAAAAAGCAAACTCTCCGATCTAGGAAGTTTTAATTTAGAATTATATTAAAGTGATAACGCTACCAAGGAGGTTAAATAATTAATTTCTTCTCATTTTAATTGTAGACTATTATTTAATAAACAAAGTCATTTACCAGGTAATTTATTCTACTTCTTTATAGGCAGCTCATTTAAAGTCTAAAAATAAACTGCTAATTAAAACAGGATTCACTGTTGTAGAAAGCAACTAATTTTCTCATAAAATCTAACAAGGACTATGTTAGAGCATCCACTGAGAATCTTTGAAGGGCAAAGAAGCCACCAACAATAATGAAATATTCTGATTACTGAGAAGGCTTTAATCTGAATAATTAATGAAACACACACATTCGTCATAAAAACCAACATTAGATCATTATAAAGAAACTTTTTCAAACACTTACTGTGCAAAAGCTAACTAACTAGATCAAAGAAATACACGGTCCTTGAAAAAACACAAAGCACAGGAGTTATTTGCACAACCCTGTATGTACCTCTAGGTTGATCAAGAGAAATAAATTCCATATAATGTAGGAATTCCATGTATAGCCATACAGCTTTGGGAACTTGGACTTTGAAGGCAGAAAACCAGAAGAAATTTATTCCAGGTGAAGAGAACTCCTATCTCCAAATCTGCTGTAAGGATCCCACATCCTCAACATCATGTCAATAACACCCCAGTCCAAAACTCTTCAGATCAAAGCCCTAAGAATTATTAGACTGACGTGAACTACATCTACCATACATTTCTAGGCCAATTCTCTGTTTTTCCCCAAATATTGACTTTTTAAAGGCTTACCAGGCTGACATGCTGTTGGGCAGCGAGTCCACTCACTGAAAGGTGTAACAACACAATTTTTCTTGCAGAGGAGGAGACACGGGCGCACAGTTTGAGGTCTGATGGACTCTGGACATCTATTGATCCAAACCCAAAGATAAAATATAGAAAAAATTAAAACTACAGAGAAATGTTTTCCTCATAAGTCTCTCACGGGGCTGTGAAGGTACCACCAGAGCAAAAATAACACTCCTGGTTAGTCACAGCAAGCCTCATTTTTCTTCTCCTTTGCACTCATGTAACCCAACTGAATTTAGCATACTTCAAAGATTAAAAGCAAAATAATAATAATAACAAAAGTATGGAGTTTGACTTGATGACTACAGGCTACATCTATGCTACTCTACGATGCCTAAACCACAAAACTCACTGCAGCAAAACAGATATATTCATTATCAAAAAAGCATGTAGTTATGTTTATAAAGCAGTCCTGTTTTAACACAAAATGCAACAGCCTTCAAACCACGTCCAACTGTGTGTAAGGACTGATGTAATATTCCTCGACTTTCAACCCCTAGGAAACACAAAAATAGCTTAAAGTGCTCTTTGATTGAGGCCTCAATTGTTATTTAAAAAGTTGTATAACACAGGATAGTATAACAGCACTGTGATTTGGTTTGCATTCCTTCTGAACTCTTTAATTAAAAATATGTCATGCATATTCTAAAAAGGGTTTCAGACACAGTTAACAAATAAAAACTCGAAGGGTGGAAGTTGAAAAATTTTCTGGAATCAGGCAGATCCTGCACATCAACTGAGGGATCAGAGAATTACTTCTTTAATTTTTTATTACTCTATAGTAGAAAGATCACTCAAAATCACTCAGTAATGCATGCAACCTCAAACAATCCCATTTAAAAGAGGAATAGGCCACTACACCATACTAGGAGAGAAAGTAAATATTAATGTCACAATTTTGTTCCTGAGGTAGTAATAAGGTAGTAATAAGATACTCAAGAGTATAATTTAAAAGAAAATAAATACAAAGAGACACGTCTTCTCATTAAGCATGACTATCTTAGAGGGCATATTTCTGTTATCTAAGTTGAAATATTTTTCTGCAGAGATTTTAGTTTTATTTGGCTATATAACAATTTCAGGAAGAAGCGCTTATGGGGACTCAGCAGTCCTTCTTGATCCAGCTACTTCCATTACGCAAGGAACACCATAGTACTGAAGCTTTCACACCAAAGCCAAGGAGATACCCTTTCTGAAATTCCCAGTACACAAACCTCTCCTTTTGGCAAGATTTTTCCACCTCTGAAACTCTGTCTGCCCTCCACGTACTTCACTAAAGTATTTACTTACCCCCCTCAGTTTCATACATAAACTCAGAAGCAGAGGGGGCAAACAACTGTTTTAGACATCACATAGCTCTATAAACAATATGTTTAATTAGGTAAAGTTAAAAAATATCAAGAATTTCAGGTATAAATGAATACTAGATTTCTTTCCTTTTATTTAATTAATCTTATTACCCTCAAGAACTTTAATTAACTTTACTGAAATCAACAGTCTGCTTATACGAACAGGATTGTTTTGAGAGGTACAATAAGAAATGAAACTCAGTTGTAAGTCTCTAGACTCATTAACAGTGCAAAAAATAATTAGCAATGTCTTGATTTTTTCGTATGAGGGAAAACATCTGTGCTACTTTTTTTCCTCATTTAGTAAAGCAAAGAAAAATTCAGAATGTTTGCACTGCAGAATACGTAATTTTGCTGTGTTGGTATCACATTATAGAAGCTATACAATTGAACTGAAAGCTATAGAACACATAGGGTTCTGCCTTATTGTGATGTAAATATAATACAAACTCTGTTTACTTTTTCTATTTTATTAGAGCATTGTTAATAATGTATTGATGAGCATTGTAATCAGATCTACTTAACATTTTCTTCACACCTGTTCTTCAGGAAAAATATTTGCAGAAAAATGTGAATTAGAATAACAAAGGAGCTATAGCAACAAATCTACACCACTAAAAGCATGCAGTTTCCTTGGGTTTACACAGAAAATTAAAAATGCTCTAGCTATTTATTTTTGTTTGATATTTATATCCCTTTCATAGTAGTAATGGAGTAGTAGCTGGAGAATTAGTCCTGATATTATTTTCAAGGATGCATGGATTTTCAAGGCTATGCAAGGATTTCACGGACCCGCTGAAAATGCCTTCATATGTCATGTATTGTAAGTACAAATAATCACTAATAACCCTTTTTAAATACCTTTTGGGTGTGACCTGGCCAGAACTGCTCTTCATGCAGAAGACTTTCCTTGTCTGTATGCCTACTCCACAAGTGGCTTCTCTGCTCCAATTAATGGTGGCATTGAGTGCAGTTACCAGCACGTCTTCAGAGCAAGAGCTCCAGGGAGAAGTTTCCCAGAAGAAATGCATGCACGGGTGATCATTACAGGCACGGTGCTCCTGCAAGGCTCGGTCAGGGGGACAGGCTTTTCCACCTGGAGTAAAGAGAACACCCCAATTTATATTATAGCAAGTAGGAAAAGGAAGACACAGAAAAATAATTAAAAATGTTAAGTTTGCTTAGTATCTTCCCCCCCTCCCCCCAATTAAAAATAAATAAATAAATAAAGTTTTAATAAAGCTGTTGACCTTTATAGCTGCAATAAGAACCTTCTAAAATATTGTTTCCCCATTAAACTAGCCTTGCATAAAATTGTATTCCAGCACATAATGGAAACAGAAATAGGCAAAGTATATTTCTGAGTAACCTTATTGATACTCCTACACAGACCCAAGTTAATTCCATTTAAATGCCAGTATCACTCAGCAAACATGCAATTACGCTTAAAGACAAGTTAAGCATTATTTTTATGTTCATTGTTTTTGCTAATTTCCCAAGGAAGAGCATCTCTTTCTGATATTTGGACTCTGTTTGCACATTGCCTGAAACGGACAAGCTGTGGAGGGTGCTGAACCATTCTGATGGAAGAATGCATCAAATTATACCCACATCAGAAAATCACGGGAGATAAAACTTGAAAAAGGTTTTGTGTATTAAGTCTTTACTTTTCTGAAACAGCATCATTCAAATTAGTGTAGAAATATTTTGCTAAGCTACTGCACTTTGTCAACAGCTGGTAATAAATCCACAAAGTAGAGGAGACTGAACAGCCTCCCCAGAATTTTCAACACTGTAGCCAGTAGCCTGAATTTACCCCATAAAAGCAGACACTGTTCTTAGTTCAAAAGCTTAGGAGCAATGCAGTAAAATTTAACACTAAGCATTGTAATTTTAGGAAGAAAGAAGTAAAAACTACTAAAATCAAAGCCATTTGCCTACAGGCAACTTCTGATACAGCCAAAGTGCTGCAGGTTTTGAAAGAACTGTAGTGCTTGGGCCAGATACCACAAGAGTCAGAGCACATTCATGCCCTACTAAAATCAACAAGAGATGAAGGTATATTGCTTCTTGAAGGGATGTCTATTGCCTTGTAGGACTGAGACCTACAAATAAGGTATAACCCTAAATGGCCACAATAAATAGCACCAAGGAAAGAAAGAGAAATTTCTTAGCACAATGATTAGGATAATCATGTCACATTCCTTTTCCCCATGAAAATGGACTGTTCCACATAGTGTTCAGTCTCAGAAATGTTTTGTATGATGGAGTAGAAAATGCTGCAGGTAACTTATTTCCTGAAGATTTTGACTTAGCAGGAAAAATGCAGACCAGTTATTGCTCTTGTGTGCTCGAGCACATATTAAAACAAAACAAAACAAAACAAAACAACAACAACAAAGAAAACCCACGCAAAATGCATGGTTTATTTGAAGAAAAATAAAAACAATAAAAAAAAAAAATCTAGCTCAAATTTTGAGCTTCCCAGGGAAAAATTCAGGTGGCTTTTTCAAGACTACCAATGGTAAAGGAAGCACTGTTAAACACCAATGAGTAATAATGAGGCAGTTTTACCTTAAGATAATAAGAAATGCCATATGATCCATCCAACTTAGCATTCTTCCTGCAAAACTGCAAGCAGGATATGCTGTTTATAAAAAGCACAAGAGCCTGGCCACTTTCTGCAGTTCATTGATAACTTTCACACGTCAATAGGCCAGCAAACCATCGCCTAGCCATTCTACAGCCATTTACTGACTTTATGGACCTGACGTTCATCAGTTTCCTAATCCATTCTAAACCTGCTGAGACTGCCTACCTCCACAGTTGCATAAGTTTACCTCATAAAGAAATATCATTTAAAACCTGTTTTAAACCAAATCCCTCTAGTTTCATCAATAGCCTTTTGGTTATCATATTCTGAGAGCTGGTGAGCAGCTTGGAGAAAGCTGAGGGTTTGTGCTGCCTGTGAGATGGCATCAGAAGTTGTCAGACAGCAGAGCCACGCCCTCAGTTGATAAAGGACAAATGAAATGGCACTTATAAAGGTAACAGAGCTCTGTAGAATCAACCACTATTTATCTGTATGCAGATGTGTGGCTCTGCATAGCAAACCACTAAACTCATTAATAAAGATGTATAAAAAAAGTTAGGCTATTTGATTTTGATTATTCCTTCCTGAGAAACTTTAAAGTATTCAGTTACATAAAGACACTCGCATGATGAGTGCGAATTTGTGTCATGCAACAATTTCTTTAGGATAGGATACAGCTCTCCGGAAGTTAATTCACACCCAGACTAGTCCTCAATAGATAACAATTCATAGCTGAAGTAAATAATTTTGAATTGTAACAGAATTTCTTTGACACACGCATTAACTCAAGCCCATAAAGATTTTTCAGTCACCAGGCATGAAGTACAGTAAGTATTAAGTATTGCTACAGTACTCGGATTACCTCTGATCTAAACACAGTTTGGCTGAGGAGTGCAAGTCAGCTCATTAACAAGCAAACAATGATTAATCCAAAGTTTTTCCCCTTACCCTCAGCTGGAAGGGCCAAGATGGACCTACTCCTGCTTTGACTGCCCTCAGCATTTTTACTGGAGCATGAGTGGGAACATGGGGACCATGTGGACCACTCGCTGATAACACAGTCCATTGCACAAGGGATTTCACAAGCCACAAATTCAGGATAGGGAAGCTCTGAGCAGAGGTGATGTGGCACTTCTTCACCTGGAGCAAACAAAACAAGACAGACATGGAGGAAGGCTCAGCTTGGTTCAATATCCACAGTTTGTATCAAACAGACTGTGTCAAACATCCACCTGTGGAGGAACATATTACAAAAGAGCATGTGGTTAGGCTTTAAGCTTGAAAGTGTAATACTTGAACAACTAAATTATTTCTTCAGAAGAGCAAAAAAGAAAAAATGTGTTTCAAGTTTCGTGTGTGACCTCTTGGCTGCAGTCCACTTCATAAAGCAGGTCCTTCTCCTGTAACCTCACCAGAATGAACCATTATTTCTGACTGTGCTTCTCACCCAAACACCAGGATCCAAAATTATGGACCTGTTGGACCACCCCCATCTAAGAGAGAAATACTTTCTGTTAAAGATAAACCAAGGGATCTGAACCAAAGCACACCTCCTGATGAGAAGCATCTTTCCAAAACCCCTTTCAACAAGAAGGTAGAATGCTGGGGACTGGTGAGTTAAAACCTACCAACTAAAAGAACTGCTGGCAGAATGAGCAGCAAAAACAAAGCACATGAGGGATCCATGTGGAGTCCAACATGCAGAACTATTGGTTTTAAAATGCAAAATAAAAATATACGCTTATTTTTTAAATAAAGGAAATGTTCAGTAATTTTAGTAATTACACAGAATTTACAAGGACACCATAATGCATAAAAATTCATAAAATGTAAGTCTTTAGAATTGAATAACACCTAATATCTTATAATTTCAGCAATGAACAGACATGACTGACTTTATTACGCTGTTCTATTGTTCAGTATTTCTGGACCCTTATGAATTCTTAGCTACATAGCCGAAAATTCTGGAAGCTCAAATCTACCTGTTTACAAGCAACAAGCTCACACTGAATCTTAAGTCCTTTTTTGCCCTTATAATAGTTACAAAGCTCTCCTTTGAGGTTTCTTTAATTATGAACTTAGGAAAAAACATAATGACTATACAGGCTCAATTATACATGGGAAAAAAAATAATAAAATTTATAATAGCAACAACTGGCTCTTTCACCACACACTACAGGAACAGGTTCCATAACAAGGCAGCCCAGGATGCAATTATAACTAAGAGGGTAGAAAACTGCACTGCTTTCGCATGGCAACACATGTACAAATGAGTAAAAAAGAGAGGCAGGCTGCTAGCAAGAGTGCATAAAGCTGTCAATAGCACAGTGGTATTATCTGCAGTTCCATTCCTAAATGAAGACAGAATCATCATCCTCAAGGCACAAATAAAACTTTTCAAGCATATTATGAGAAGTAACGGAGAATCTAGCAAGCAAGCAGACTGCAAGATATGCTTTAAAATACTTTATTCTTATAACCCCTTTCCATTGCATATGCTATGCTCATAAGGAAGGGCTTTGTATGCCCAGTCTTTGAACTACTATTTTATGTCTACTCAATAAGGAAATGGAGACCAACATCCACCCTACAGGCAGCCCCCATCCTTTGGTACTGTATCGTTGGCATCCCTGCAAACCAAGGCTAATTTATCATCTGTTTTGACCAACCCATTATCATCACTGCTGTTTTGGATGCTCACATAAGGCTAAGAATTACCTCTAGATAAAAACAATGTAAACACACAACATAAACCTGTAAGCCTTAGTCAGCTGTCTTCTGTAGTCATTTAAGCATCAAAATCCCTGCTAACATTTTGACAGTTTGTCTGTACAGCAGCAGATAACACAAGGGCATCCTGGGCAGGCACGATTTTAGGAGTCAATGGTACAGTAGCATCAAAAGATTATATGCTTTGGTGAAGTAGTGTAGAACATCTGTCCTCCTCTCCCATCACTGACACTTACAAGGAAGCATGCGAACAGTCACTGACAAGCTTCTGAATGAGAAGGGATGACATGTAACACTGGCCCTGCAAGAGTGCTCCCTGCCCTACCATCCATGCAAGATGTTACCCTCATTATATACAGACTTCACAGCAAGGGAACCCCATTAAATTCACCAAATTCTGGATTTAGCCCAATTTTTCCCACCCATCAGACTGCGCTAGAGATGCAAGTATCAGAGAAAAACCTACTTGTTGGAAGCCAGGAGAGCCTTTCCACTGATTTAACCTGATTTCACACAGTCTAAGCTGTTTCACCCAGAAGATGGTTTAAAACACTTGAGTCTTCTTTGGGGTGGCTTCCTCATGAGCTCAAGTGCCACAGACTTTCAAGTGATCACCCTGTGGGGAAGGGAGGCAAAGGAGCAAAATACACCTTCCACTTCTTCCCTTTGTGATTTTTTTTCACACTGGATTTACAGCAGGTGACAGCAACAGTAACGCTGCAGAGACTGCAATTCATGGTTCCTCAACAAAGAAAGGAAGCTTTGGAGTTTTGTTATAGAGAGTTTGCCACTTGTTGCATGAAGGTACAATTCACCACTCACTTTGATTTACTTTATAGATCTATTCACTATGTTCAGGTTTAATTACTGGCTTGTATTATTGTAGAAGGGGAATGTTCTTCTGTACCAGCCACTTGGCAGAGAATTATCAAAAAACTACCGTATACTACAAAGAGAGGTAATAATCTTTCATTTTTCCATGAAAAATGCTAGTACAGGATATGTCTGAAGTGTGCTTCATAAATTGTCACAGAATTACGGGAAATATTAAGTTCTCCAGAGCTTCCAAATTGTCTGCCCAACACCTTGAAGGTATAATTCTTATCTCAGATTTTCTGAATGCTCTTTCTAGATCTTTCTGTAATCTTTATACAAGTCTCTGAGGCCAGACAGGATCCACCCAAAGGTACTGAAGGAGCTGGCAAAAGTGCTCATGAGCCACTTTCCTTCAGTTATCAGCAGTCCTGGCTAACCAAGTCCGAGTTGACTGGAAGTTGGCAAATGTGATGCCCATAAATAAGAAGGGCTGGAAGGAGGATCTGGGGAACTACAGGCCTGTCAGTCTGAACCTTGGTGCTGGGGAAGCTTATGGAGC
>JBCJKH010020502.1:0-13252 GCA_039877255.1 Loriculus beryllinus | reverse complement strand
ACTCCATCCAACCTGGCCTTGAACACTGCCAGAGATGGAGCATTTATCAATTCTCTGGGCACAATACTTTTCAAATCAATCCTTTTACCCTTCTTCTGCTTCTATCCACATAAGTTAATTTTAGAACTTGTCTTCTACCTACTTTCCAATACAGTTCAAGAAAGACCCTATTTTGCTCACTTACTCCTTTTTTTGAATCACCATTCCCTAAGTACAATAGCCCTTTAAAAAGAATATGAACTCAACATGATTGTGAAGTTACGCTTAGTTTAAAGAAAACAGCCTAACAAGTATTTTATGCCGCATGCTTCATTTCACTGAGAAAACAGGAATTGCTCTTGGCACTTTACAGATATTTTTCCTGTTTCTTATAGAAACAGTCTAAGATTTTTGTCTACAATATACTGTGAGGGGCAAAACCAAATAAATCTATCTTAAGATTTGTTTTCTAGACTTACAAAATTGAATACAAGTACTTTCAAAGTTATAAAATACAATAAAGGACGCTTATTTCACTCTTATAATTGAAAGAGTAGAAAGCATCAAATTCAATAAAAATATCCTAAAAAACAGTTTCTAAATAAATAGGCTAAAAATCTACATTTGCATTTGCAAATTTGCATTACCCCAGTATACAAATATTAATCCTTCTCTACTGCTTCTTCAAACCTCTCGCACCAATGTAACAGACCTGTAAGTCACACACATGTGCCACGCTCTTTAGGTAACCTTTATAACAAATTCAGATCAACTTATGTCAAACTTATTCCATAACATTTAAAACATAAAGGGCAGTACAGATCTTGCCATAATAACTGATGTTTGTATTTTTCTTCATGTTATAATTTGCCTTTCTGAAAGGGCTACTTTGAACCTTTGTTCCAAATCTACAGGTGTTTGAAGCTCAGGTTCATTAAGAAAAAAAAAAAGAACCAGCACCTGCTGCTCCCTCTCACTAGTGGAAGTGGGAGCTGGATCTTTGAAAATTCACCTACTTGCGGCAGAAACAGCCATAGGGAAGGAATGGCCTTTGCCCCCACTATTTTAACACTGCTCTGAAGTATTGAAAAAACATCTTTTGGAGACATTAGGTATCAAAAAGGAGCACTAGATCCTGAAAAGAATCGTGCATAGAAATTCATTTGAGGGTATTTAGCACCAACCACAAGCTCACGCTCAGGTGGCACAGAAAAAATATTTTCACAGGTATCTGTAATACTTTACATCGACAAGCACAGAAAGGATGAAAGCTGGCTATATCCCTAATCAACTCCACTGGTATCTCTGTCTGCCAACTACACAAGAGCAAACATCACCACTGGATACCAGTGATAGCTGCCTTCTGGATAACTGACACAAATCACGCCACCAGCATTTGAAAAAGCACAGTCACAGTTCAGCTGGAAATCATGCAACATATCTGCATGCAAGGATAAAGAAAATTAATCAAAATATGTTTGAGTGTACCCTCTAGATTCAAACCCACAACCTTCCAGCTTTCCAGCATTATATATTTCAACCTGTATTTTAGCACAATATGCCTCACTCTAAGGCACAGATATTTACACAAATGTAGCTACCACAAGAATTGTTCAGGCTTCTGTGTATCTATCTTGCTTGGCTTGTGGGCCATATGTTTGCTATGATCTTGAATGAAGTAAAACTGTTAAAGTGTGACAAAGCAAATAAAGCCCTTATTTTTCAGCAGCTTATCCTAAAATTAGCCTAAAGCTTATCTTATCAGCAGACAGAGTAAATTCTCTTGAAGTCATGATGGTGTCTGTCCTCAAATTGTCAGTACACCAGTCCTAAAGCAGGTCACAATCTGCATTTTGTCTTTTTAAACGTTTCCAGTAGGAGACATCAAATATTTGGCATGGTACCAGCTGCTGTAAAGCTTTAGTGAGGTAACTACATCCACTCCACCTGGCTTGTAAGCAGCCAGCCTGCTCAAAGAGAACATCAATCTTTATGACTACAAAAAAAATCCATAGAACAAACCACACACCATTCTTCAGGATTCCTGAAACACTCCTGATACTCATCAGCCTTGCTACTACACAGCAATATGCTCCTTCAACCATGCTGCAAAACGAGGAGATGAGAAGTATGGGTCCTATCTGACTGCTAGAAGGCTCTGCATATTGCCTTCTAGGATTTGTGTTTCTAACCGGCAGGAAAACACACCCGTTTGGGATAAACAGCTCCAAAAATGGGGTATGATGGAATACACTCATGAACTAAGAGGAAGAATGCGTGATATGGAACAGGAGGCTGAGCCCCACAACAGTAATTGAACCTGCAGGCTTAGAAAAGCTGGTACCTGTTTAATTTTATTGATTACATGTGCAAATGTGTTGAGCAACTGGATGATATTACCATTTTCTACAAAATAATTCAAAATCTCGCTGGTTTAAAGTTTTCTCACTTCCAGTTTGCACTTACATAAACAGTCCATAACATTCACATATTAATCACACCCCCCTAAGACAAAACTCCCACTGTCCTGTAAACGCTGACAGCACACAAGATTTGACTGAAGCAGTACATACATCTGTCTTTTTGAACCTCAATGATTTAAAAAGCCAAGACAAAACAGTTCTTAATCCATCAACTGAGCTATTTAACTTTAAGCTACGTATCATTCTCTCATTCACTGTGTATTACTAGAAGCACACTTTCCACCCATCCCTCTCAATAAGTCAAAGCCCTCATGGGTATGCTCTGCTACAGGCAGATCTGGGAAAAAACATCACTGAAGAAAAACTGATTTTTGTTACTCCAGGTATGAAGATCAGATTAAAGACAGATGCATTTCTACTTCAACTTCAAAACAAGTCTCTTAACTTTACAAACAAAATTGCTTCTTACACTTTCCAAAAGTTTTAGTCTCTAAAAGAATGATACCAACCTTATGCTACTCTTACAGGAGAAACAAAATCTAGATATACCATCAGACACAGTGTTGTGTCACTGAGCACAACATATCAATGGAAATTTAAGATCTTATTCCAATATGTCAGAAAGAATTTATTTAAAAGTTATTTTCAATAAATTGAACACAGTAAATCTTTTCTCTGAGAAATTAAACAGACTCTGCAAATTCATTCTATATTATTAATCCATTAAAAGACGATAACCCAAGAATTCTCCCGAGGTAAGAACTCAGCTTTGCTGAGATTTATGTTAAAATAGAAGATCTCAGAAAGGTGCTAGCTTCATGCCCTCAACCAGGAATAAAACCAGAAATCACCTCTACAAGTAACCTCTTCCTTCTCATGATGCTGTGAGCCAATCAAAGCACTCATGGCAAGCTGCCTCTGCAGAACACCATTCCTAGGGAGCACAGGACATGCCATGGTTGAATTGGAAGTACAGACAGGTAACAGAGCACACCATTATTAATACTTTAACCCCAAAGAGTCTTCAGCTTCCATAAACAAAGAGCTTCACTGTCAAACTCTGGCAGAACATAATATTGGATCTTAAAATAACACTGATTTGATTACCTTACTTCCCTTTACTCTTTGCTTGAATTCCAACAGGGTTTCAGTGTCTGCTCTGTCAATAGAACCGAGTGAATGATGGATTTCTGTTTGGGCACCAAACCAAGGGAAAGAAAAAAAAAACCCTCTATAACTGTTTTAAATAGTCTGAAAAAATAGACTGAGAATGACTGAGGAAAAAAGTAATTTCACGATAAGGCAAAATGGTGGTTTAATCTAAAAGGAATATTTGCTTTTATATTAACAACCTCTTTTAAAAATATTCTTTTAATTTTGTTTAAGACTTGGCCTAGTTCATTTACCAAAAAAACCCAAATATTAATCATTTAATCTAAACATGTTGAAACATTTTTACTCTGAAACACTGTTCTCCAATTTCACAAATAAAATTGTCAAACAGAATAGAAATTTGGAAGTAGATGTATTTCAACCAAAATGTACTCTTTCAGTGAACTTATTAACCCTTATAAGCAAAAACCTTCTCATCTTCTTGGAAAGTGCCACATTCTGTACACCGACTGCCTAGAAACAGAAATCACACAGAAATCTAAAACAAAACTGTTCTGCTGAATTGACTCTCACCAGTACTGCCAGAACAGCAGCAGTAATACTAGAATAAAGGTGAAATGAGGGTGACGGATTTTTTACTCCACAATCATTTATGGTCCTGACTGCTCTTTGCTGCTGCTCATGCAGCCCCATGTCCAGCAGCAGTGAGGCTCAGTAAGCCCAGGCTCAGGCAATGGGTGCTGCCCCCAGTTCAGGTAACTCTTGTAGATTGAAGCCAGCAGCTTATTCCACTGAGAATACTTAAAAGAAAACATCTTGCCACCATCACAGCTACGACAGTAGGATTGCAGCATGTTTAATTTCTAAGGTACCATCTAGGAAGATTGTCTTAGCAGAGTGGTTTATCCCTTACAGGTGCAAGTCCCAGGATGTGCCAGATATTTTCCTCATATATGGCAGGGAAGGGTGAACAGAAACCTCCGAAATACCTGGGAACACCTAAGTGAGGCAGAAGCTGCTGAAGAAGGTGGCTTGTGACAGGTCCAAGGAACAGTCACTTGAGTGCTACAGGAGAAGACAGAAAACTGCGTTCTTCTGGAACATCTGGACTCTGCTCCTCTGAGTGTGGCACCTCTATTTCCCTACCACTGTGTGAACTATGCATGAATAAGGAACCAAGAGATTATTCAACACTGTTATAAATACTGTATGCTGAAAGGAAGACAACCCCAAAAAATTAAGAAAACCTGATACCCAGACTGGCAGTTTAGAAGGCCAAATACTTACCAGCTTTTGAGCTGTAATTGAGCTGGTTAACTAGAAAACAGCCTGAACCCAGCAAAATCATACAACCTTTGCATTAAACTTTGTTGCCAACCTGATAATGTTTGATTAAAACAATGAAGCCTTTGGGTATAAACTATTTCTTATTTTTGATTATTTAGACACTATGCTGTTCACTATGACAGAAAAATCATCCTTGTTGTTAATAGTTCTTCTGGCAGGAATCAGAACGAGCAGAAGCAAATTAATAGCTGATGACATGGAAAATACAACAAACTAGACTGACAACTTGCGGGTATGATTCTCAATAATAACATTTTGCATCTATTCAAGAGTGCTGCTAATAGGTGAGATTTAGTTTATAATACTGTCAGAAACAGTTACAAAAGACTAGAAAAATGAATTGTCACTTTATGAGTCATACTTGCTATTGTATGAATTTATTATATGAATTTATTGTAGTTCCTTCTTACATATGTTCGCAGGTTGTACTCCTTATTAAAAGAACTCTTGTGTTCCCAAGCTACATGACCATCATGTGCATTTTCAAATGCTGTAATTTGATTCAACATTTGTCTTGTTTCAATCTATTTTTCTATTATTAATACAGGCTAAAACAGATACAGAAAATAACAATTAAAAGGGTTCCCAAATTCCTCCATCAGATAAAACTCAACACCATTTATAAGTTAAATACAGTTGTATTTCCTAGCATCTAAATCAAAAGACTGGGAAACTACCTATGAAGGCACACCAGCTCCTGTTTGGACTGAACTTTCATCTGCTGCACCCTGAGCCAAGTCTTGCTGTCTAATGTTATCTGCAGTTTTCTGCACACTACTACAACATTGAATTCCCTTTGTCACACCATACTCAAAGTGCTTGTACCTATCACAAAGGAAGAAGCAGCAGAGCACATAAAAGATTATTTTAGTCATTGTTTTTAAAAAAATGAAACGTAATACATTTAGGCTACTGTCCAATTGCATTTTAAAATTAAAAAGTGACTGTGTTTGTGATTTTGCATCTACCGAGCAGCATCATTTAAGGAGACCAAGTGAACTGGAAAGTTTTTAGAGAGTTTTTTTCATCTGGTCAATACACAGTAATGTTTGTTTGTTCTAATCAAGACTGTGTAAATTCAAATGTCAAATACTTGCAACCATCTGATCAAGAATACATTACAAACAAGAGATTATGCAATGCTCTGTTGAACAACCTAAACCAAAGACTGGCAAAAATCACAAATAATCCTTGGGTTATGTGTGAATATAAAGAAGAGTTTGCAAATAAATTCTTTGATCTAAATTATAGATCCAGGTACCCAATGATACACTTACACAATCCACTTGTAACTAGCATCATCCATTTTCCTGTACTATTCTTTTGTCTTCACAGACTTCCTCAGAAGTATCCATTGTCCTTCACTAACTAAATAAAAAACAGTTTGCTGATAAAATTTTGCTTGTAAGAAGCATACAATATAGGCCTTTTCCCATATTATGCATTACTTTATTACATTTCTACACATTACTTAATTTCATTTAGTTTATTACACTACTGTCTTCTGATGCTACAGAAGAGTTAAACTCAAGGGATACGGACCAGACCCTAAGAGTTTCTAGCAAGTACAACATACATATTTAACAACTTATTAACAGAGATTAGAGATGCAACTAGGTAGAAACAGAGACACCTAACAGTGACAAAGTTATCAGATGATTACGGTCTTCTCATTCCTCCTCATCTATACTAACTACTGCAATCACAGATTCCAGACACCCAATGAAAATGTGTTGTATGCAGTATGTGCCCTATGACGGCCCTTTCATTATGAACCCCTACATTAACCTATTTAAGAAACAAAAACTTATTTTTGTACCTCTAGGCCAAGTGGAAGTAAGAATGCTACATCACTGAACTTCATACTAGCCCTTACAAAGAGAAACTGCTCTGGCAGAGAAGTCTTCAGAGAAACCCTGCAAACCAGAGTAAGACCCATGTGCAACTTCTCCTGAGTTGTTCAAGCTCCAGCTCAGGCCAGCAGCACTTTGTTACTTGGGTCAGTACCACAAGATCTTCTCACCATAAAGGATGGTTTCTTAAAATGGAAGGAAAGACCACTAAAAGGGGCTTCAAAGTTGAGGTTGCTGTTAGAGGAATATGTTAGCCACTGCTCCCTGCTTACCTCCCAGACAGGTTCCTCCCAACCCTCTCTCATGACCTAGGCTGGCACCACAAACATGCAAGAGATGTGGCATGAGAAAAAGACATTAGTGTGACCAAAAGTGGGACATAGAAGGGATAATGCCTTGTTAACCTCACTCACTATCTATCAACACATACAAGAGACAAAGATGAACCTCTAAGCTATACCTTGGTGGAGAGAAGTTTAGGCCAATGGGATCCCACAGGATCTGCTGGCAGCAGCAAAATTGTCTGGCATGGGAAAGAGGACTGGGAAACATGGCCAGTTCCCTTTAACTGCAGTCAATGTAATTAAAGCTCAGTTTTGTCAAGCAAGAACTGCATCTCCTCATGACAAAAGGCCTCAGGTCTCTGAGCCATAGAAAGCAGTATGCAACTGCATTATACAGTAGAACATGGGCTAGCAAAGGACACAGGTTCAGCCATGCTGTGGGTAAAAAGAGAGGAGAAGATGGGCAAGGACAAGAAGCCATGATGTCAAGCTCTTCTGTAGCATGGCTGACACAAAAAGGACTGATATATCAGCTATTATTTCTTACTTCTAAAGAGAAGAGAACTAACACATTGAAACAAGAAGAGGAGAGCATCACAGCAAAAAGTCTAGCATTATATGAAAATGAAGAGCTTGCAGGCAAGGATACACGTAAGACCCAAAGTACCCTAATCAACATACTCCAGGCCCAAATAAACTGTTGTTAGGATAATGATATATTGGATTTTGTCATTTAGCAGAGTCCAAAAAAAATGTTCTGTTTTTAATCCCTTTAGGCATTCAGTGGGAATACTGAACAAAAATGCCAGGCACAGAAGACACAATGACTGGATAAATGACCGGATTTTAGGATACAAAGCTGAATTCTACAAAAGATGCTTAAGTAAATGAAAATACAAGCCCATAATGCAGCTGTGCTAACTGCTTTCAGCAGGGCATTTACTTGCACAGAATTTTTAACTTCTGTATAATGCTAAGCATTAGCATAGGCCTTATGCTATTTACCTGTAATTGATATGTCTCTCAGTTTCACACAACTCCCTACTGGCTTCCCACTACCAAGTAACCAACTATTCCAGGTAAAACACTTTATGCAACTCTGCAGCTTACTCCAGCTTTTATATCTAACAAAACAGACCACTTATTGCAATTAGAATCTGTTTAAGAGAACATTAGAGAAGGAACAAAGGTTATAAACAAAGTAACTAGTGTTACTGGATTGACAGAAGAAACAATTTTTTTCTATCCTAGTGGATCAAAAATTCAGGAAAGCTTAAAAGTAGTTCTAGCCAGTGCTTCTAATCTGCCTAATGATCTAGATAGTTCCTTGTAAAACCTCAGCTAGAACTGGGCGATGAACACACCCAGTGAAAATGTTTACCTTGGGGTGGTGGGGTTGGAAGAATGTCACAACTTTATTGTTTTTGTAACATACACAGGTAATTGAAATAAAAAGAGTACTATGGGACTTCCAATCCCTTGTTGAACAGCTAAGTGAAGAAGAGACACTTCAGAGGTACGGCTTCTTAAGGATCATAGACACACAGAACAGTCTGATCAGAGATCAATGAGCATCTGCCATGGTTTATGCTTTCCTTCCAAGTCTCAAGTTGCTGCATAAAAATGGATGTTGGCACAGTTCTAACAGTATGAAGCACATGGTGCTCCTTAGCCATACAAGACTGCATCTGCAAACATTGCTGCAGGAATGGACCTACAGGTACAATTACACACCAGAAGAAACCACTCAGACAACGTTCAGAGACAGCTTTTTGCTCTTCATTATATTCTGGCTGTGTCATTTTATAACACTTGCAGATTTATTTTTTTTCTTTTTCTTTCTTTCTTTTCCATTTTCACAAACTTACAAGAAAACCACATATGCTTAAAAGTATTTCAGGAGAATCTGTGATCTTCAGACCAAGCAGCCATCATTTCATTCTGTCAGATTCTAATGCTTCAGAAGTGTCCCCCTTTTTTTAGCCATTTGCCAATTAACCTCTCTTGTTATCAACTTGAAATTGTTTCTTATGAGTGGTCTCAGCACCGTATAAAAGAATTCTCCATTTCCGACATAATATCAGGCTCTACAGTTCCACAATTTTGCCACTTTTGAGATGACAGCTGTCTCACCATGACTAAGGACAGCAAAATTGTGCTCCACGTAATTGAATCTAAAGATCTGACAACACTGACCTTATCAAGAAATGAAACTTTTGGCTGAGGTTCAAACCATGCACACAAAATAAGCTCTTGCTGGTTGTTTGTAAACATCATATAAAAATGTACTTATTCATTAACAATTTGTAAACCGAACACACTGTAGGTCTCAAACTGCTGCCAGGTAAACTATTATTTAGTACTATCATTTCATTTACATCTAATTCCTGTATAAATTTTGGGAGCACAATTGAGCATCCCTTCTCAAAATTGTAAAAGGCTTATTTTAAGATATAAATATGCAGACCACACACTAAAACTGCATAGAGTAAATGCTAGGAGCATCAAAACCTGAAAGTTTAATAAAAATTCAGTAAGGAGCTATTGTAATAATCACAACTGCTCTGCAGGAGAATGCCATTTTAGAAGGGGGTACAAAACACATGGGGCTGTTAAGACAATACCACTGCATACCTTTCTTGTTCTTGCATACAGCTTTCAGGATGCGTTTTCCAGGTCCACATTTTCCATGGTCAGTCACACATATTCCTTCTGAAACAACCCACTCGTAACACACTGGGTCTTCACAAGGAATAGATTCAATTAAATGCGGACAATCTGCCAGTGTGTCTACTGGATCCACGATCACTTGCCTTTGTCTCATTCTAAAGCCTAGAAAAATAGAAACCAAACTAACTCGAGAAGCAAAAAAATTATTTATACCAATAATCTACTTACAAGAGGACTATCTAGGTCATCTGGAACTGGGGAATATAAATTAAAACCAGGATACAATGCTTAAAAACTGAACTGATTAGGATGACACTTGGCTGTATATGTATGCAAAATTTAAAAGCATGTAAAGGATTCCAGCAACCCATATTTTTCATATTTCTTTTTCCCTTTCATCAACATTAGGTAGAAATATACTTGTCCAAATATAGGAATTTGCCACTGATGCATATATTAATCTAATAACAACATTAAGATAAGAAGAGAGAAACAGTTACAGGAATTGAAGATATAAAGGACATCTATATTCTGCCTGGGAATCTACTAATGAAAAGACTTGTTTTGAGATAGAGCAGAGCAGTTTACTAAGAAATTAGTATTCTGCTTTATGAAGGTGTAAGGATTTTTGATACATAATGCATATCAGACCTCTTTGAAATGACATCTTATTAAATTGGAAGATTCAAATGTAAAGCGGAAGGAAAAGGTTGCAGAAATAATGAAAGAATCGATTACATAAACTACCTCCTTCTGAATAAAACCAAAAGTCATGTTGCTATATAAAATGCAGATATAATGTGCCAGAATCTTTCAGCATGCTTTGTTATGCAAATCACAGAATTCTAAGAAAGACATTAAAAAAAGACATGTCGGTCATTTTTACGACAGTCTCATACAAGGGGCAAATACACAGCATTAGTGAAGGTGACACGGAAATGCCTTGGCCATGAAACAGAAATGAAAACAAAAAATAAAACATTCCAGAGAATACAACAGACCAAACTTCCACAATTTGCAAATCAGCAAAATGAAATAATTCAAACCAATTTAAAAATTAAACCTTTATATTAAACCAGTATTATTTTACTATTTCGTTTTTAATTTGAAAAATTCTGACCAGCTCAAATCACTTTAAAAACTTATGCTATTTTCAGTAAGTGTAATTTTCAAACAAAAGTACTCATTCCCTGGCATGAACTCCAACAGTCACCTTTTCAACTCAGACCCTTAGGAAAGGCTTTGCAATGAATTTCAGTGTTGCACCAACAAACATCTAAGCTAGTCAATTAGGATCCAAGGGAGTTAAATTATATTTGCATACTCTTTTTCTAGGAAATTGAAACAAACCCAGACCAATGAAAACAATCTCTTGTGTCACCTTAACTCCAGGATGGTAGGGCTGTGGGATAAACACCACCCAAGCATTGCCCTTGAATCCAGGCATGCAGCTGGACTTCCTAGGGGGATCAGAGAGGGACAGCCTGGCACTGCAGAGGTCTGCAGCTGCTATCCCAGGAAATCCATTTTTTCTACAAATTCTGAATGAGGCTGAAAATCTTATCTTTTTTTTTTTTTTTTTCTTTTCTCCTCCCAAGAATAACTGCAAAAAGCTAAAAAGGTCATATTCCATTCCTGAATGCACATCAAAGAGCTTCATCCTATGGTTAGATTAACTCTAAAAAAAAAAAAACCAAAAAAAAACATTTAGCTTCCAATGTAAAATTTGACACAACTGCTTCTGCAACCTTATAATATTCCATTACCTGCTTTAGATCCCCAAACACTGCAAAAAAACTATGTGAGAGTAGCCATTACCTCTTCCTCTGTGGTGGTCCTGGCAGTTCTCATGAAGGCAGGGGCCCCACACCGACCAAACAGATACCACACATTCGGATGGGCATGGCAGGTTACACATCTGGGAGGCAGAGGGAGCAGGTCCTAGGCATAGCTTCCCATCAACTGGTCTAGTAACTAAGAGAAAAAAAAGAAAGGAAAAAAGAAAAGCAGGGCTGTAACTTTGCCCTGACCAATGCATGGTGCTCCGAACTTTACTGCTGGCCTTAGGTTTCCAGAACACACCAAACTCCAGTGATTTCTTAGGGTCTTACCTCCTAGAGAAAAAAGTTAATCCTCTGTTCAGCAAGGCACTTAAAGTGTTACCTAAATCATCTATATTCAGCAGGCCAACTAAAACTAAGCTTAATGGTAAACAGTGCTTTAAAGCTAAAATCATTGTTGATTTTCAACAATG
Source organism: Loriculus beryllinus (assembly GCA_039877255.1). Lineage (NCBI taxonomy): Eukaryota > Metazoa > Chordata > Aves > Psittaciformes > Psittacidae > Loriculus > Loriculus beryllinus. The sequence continues at coordinate 1,329 of JBCJKH010020502.1, read as the reverse complement.
CTGCTTCAACAAATTAGAAACTAATCCCCCAGCACCTATGGCCAAGGAGACCTCTTTATATCATACTAAAGAGAAAGACATATGAGAAGGAAATCCAAAAAAAGCTCACACTGCAACTGGGAGCCAGGCAGAGGCAGGTAATACAAACTTGAGCACAGGGGAATCTACCCACGTTCATCTCCACAAGGGACACTGCCACCTCTGCATTTACAGATGCATGGTCTAAACCTTTGAATTTTCTCCATCTACTTTCAGTAAAATTGAAATAAAAATAAAATTGAAATAAATTGAATAAAATTGAGCAGAGCTCTCTTTCTTCTACACAGACATATCCATAAAGCATCTTAACATGTACTTGAGCTGCCTACACCCAAGGCATGCATAGCTCTCCAAACCTCTTCATCCAAGAGATGAACTAACCCCAAACTCTGTCAAGTACCAGTTTAGTTGATACTGACAATAACTTTGGAAAGCCAATTCCCTCTGTATTTTCCTTTATCATAAGAGATTTCAATTAACTTCTCTGGCCTTTTTATGAGGGACAGCGGGAAGAATGAAAAGAAGGGGAAAGACTCTTAAATCTATCTTCTAAGTCATTATATAATATTGCATTTTAATTACACTATGAGCTGAATTTGGCTGTCTCTTTAGATAAAGCAATATCAAAGCAGTCTTTCAAAAGGCACAGGCCTGTTTGAGTTTACTCTGCCATGGTATTACAGAGACTTCATTAATTTTTATAGCTACTGATTTTGCTTTATCCTCATTTTTATGTTTAATGTTTATTTTTCTTTGCTTCCACACATGGAATTGACTTGAAAAGAATTTATGAAAATAATAAAGTGGAATCTTTAATTTTTCCAATATTTTACCATTTTCTTTAAAATGGACAGTTTGATGAAAAACACAAGTTGGTTTGTTTTTTTTAAACACAAGACTTCAGTGCTCAAATCCCAATAGATTTTGATTTGCACATGCTGAAGCTGAGACTTCAGACCAATATCAGTGCTTATGATTCCAGCTCATCAGAACAACAGGATTAAACAACATAAGTGATTTAATTCTCAGCTGAAAGATATTATGTTAGTAAAAAAGACTATTTTCCGAATGTTTTCTGTGACACTGTAAGGTCTTTGACATGTTCATTTGGACATTACAATGAGGTGACAAATTCACCTGAATGCTAATGTAAACAGACCTTTTCTAGAGACCTTGGACGAAGCCTTGCGTAGCATGGTTTAGTGTGAGGTACCCCTGCCCATGGCAGGGGGGTTAGAACTGGATGATCTTAAGGTCCTTTCCAACCCTAACTATTCTATGATTCTATGA